>BPLR01005511.1:0-18587 GCA_021605095.1 Caerostris extrusa | reverse complement strand
AGTACAACACTAGCAGACATTTTTCGTTATGCATGGAATATTAATTCAGAATTTTTCTTATTCGAAAGATAATCTTCTTCACATAGAAGAAAATTCTATAGAAAGTCGGTATTTAATGAATCAATAGTTTTTTGCTTGATTGCTGGATTATTTGTTTTCAATGAAACTTGTTTAAGAATGATTATTTTTTCAAGATTAAATTCATATTAAATGAATACCATACTTTTTAAAGAAAAGTATTGAAGGTACCTTTTAGAAAATCTTCGTCAGCTTAATTAATTTTGACTTTCAATTTGTTAAAATCATTGACTTAAAATGCATAACTTTCAATATCATCCATTGTTATTAAAGATTAATATCTTTTTCTAAACAATATTTAAAATTAAAGCTAACTGAATGTGATTTAAAATAATGGTTATATAACTGAATTATTATAAAAAAAAAAAAACATTTTATTACTGAAAGTTATATAAATGTTTTATCATTTGTATTTGAAATCAAATTTTTCAGTTTTCGATAGATTTTATTAAAGCATAACGAATTTGTAATAACTTTATGTTAAATTTTTAAATTTGTTATATCAGTTGCAAAATAAAAATATAAACTCAAATAATTATTCTAATATACTGATCAAATTTAAAAGATTTTATTGTATTAAATTTTGTACATGTTTTGTGTGTTTACATGTTTTTTATTTAAATTTCATTAAATTATTTAATGAATTATATTGTAAATAAAAAAAATTAGAAAAAGGAATTAGAAATATTTCTATAAAAATTTTTAAATTATTTAATTTCGTAATAAAAGACTGTTAAAAAATTTATGATTTTATTTAGACTCAAAATTTTTATTATTAAAATATTTTTGCATCGTTTTGTGCAATCTATTAATTTTTTTCTTACAAGTTACATTCAATTTAGCAATATATATAATAATAATAACAATGATATAATAATCTATAAGTTACTTACTTTCAAAATTTAACAATATATATAATAATAATAACAATTATATAAAAATCTATAAGTTATTTATTTCAAAATTTCCCACAATTTATAAATGTCAGTTATATAATAATCTATAAATTTTTATTTCCCCCTTCAAAATTTTAAAAATGTAAAATAATTTGTATAATATTAATAATAATCGTATAATAATCTGTAAGGTATTTATTTTCAAAATTTAACAATATATATAATAATAGTCAGCTATATAATAATCTCATAAGTTACTTACTTTCAAAATTTAACAATATATATAATAATAATAGCAATTATATAATAATCTATAAGTTATTTATTTTAAAATTTAACAATATATATAATAATAGTAGCAGTTAGTATAACTAATCTAAAGTTACTTACTTTCAAAATTTAACAATGTATATATAACAATCATAGCAATTATATGTACCCAAGGTATTTATTTTCAAAATTTTCACAATTTATATATGTCATTTATATAATAATCTATAAATTATTTACTTTAAAAATTTAATAATATATATGAATAATAATAACAATTATATAATAATCTATAAGTTATTTATTTTCAAAATTTAATAATATATATAATAATAATATCAGTTATATAATAATCTATAAGTTATTGATTTTCAAATTTTATATTCATGTAATTTCTGAAATGTATTTCAAAGCAATCACATACTTTATTGATAAATTGCGAAAATACAAGAAAACGAATCTTTAGGTCTCAGGTCAAGGTTTCTTGATGGTAAATAATTTCCCATAGTTAAAAGCTGAATCTTGTTTTGCAACTTTAGCATGTGAGGTCAAGACAGTTTTGGGCTGCCATTAATTATTTTCTCTATTTATGTTTGTAATTGAAATTCTTTATTGCACATCTATTCATGAAACTAAACGCATAACTCTTATTGGATAGGCTAACAAACCTCGCAGTTTCAATTTATTTTCAATCTAGTATTTTATTTAGGCATTTATTATATTTTAAAAATTATTTAAATATACCTGTCTTGTAACAACATGAAAATTTAACGCAATTTGTAACAATGTTTTGTATTCATTAAAAGTCAGTATGTAAATGCTTTTATGGAAATGTTTTATTTTAATTTAGTAAAAGATTTTTTTTTTTTTTTTAATATATGATTTAGTAAATGCTTTTTTTTGTATATAATTCAGTAAATGTCATATCCTTAAATTATTTCGTATATTTAAAAAAGGTTAAATAGAGATTGGCATATTCAAAAACATCTCGTATTTCATATTAATAACTATTATAAATTTAAAAGCATTATTTAATAAGAGTAAATTTTAAATGCTACTACACTACTAAATTTAAGATTGCTAATTTAAATTTATTGTATCAAGATATGATTACTATTGAAATAAATTACCAATATTTTATGCTTAAGATAAAATATCAAAAATTTAATTAATTATAGATAAAATTCCTATCAATCATCAATAAGTATTATAAATTTAAAAGCATTTTTAATAAGTGTTAATTTTAAATGCTACATATAAATTTGCAATTTAAATTTATTGTATCGAGGTATGATTATTTTGGAAATAAGTTTATTTGATCCTTAATTAAAATATCAAAAATTTAATTAATTATAAAAAAATTCGAACAATCATTAATAAGTATTATAAATTTAAAGCATTAATTAATGAGAGTAAATTTTAAATGCTAATATATTATTTATTAAATTTATTCTATCGAGATATGATAACTATTAGAAATAAATTATTATTTTTGATCCGTAATATTGGAAAAAAAATTTAACTAATTTTGGAAAAATTCTGCCAACTCCTTAAAACATGAAAAGTTTGTCTGAATAAATGATACTATCAGCATTAACTACTGTTTATACTAGTTTATCATCCTATTTTTATGCTGATAAAAAAAAGCATAATAGATATTGAAAAATCTATATAAAAATAAATAGTAAATTATAAACAATATTTCTATTTATTTTTATATAGATTTCCATCACAATTCAAGTAGAAAATTTAAATTCCGAAGAAATATTTATTTTTCATAGTTTTTAGTGTTTTTTTTTTTTTTATTATTATTATTTCACATTCATTTATTTTTATAGTAATTCCATTTAATTTCTTCTCAAAAACGTGAAATTTTTTAAAATTAAAATATAAAATCTCTGTAAAATATCTCCATTTGCTCCCTAAAAATGAAAATAACAATAATAATAATAAAAAAGTATGTATACTGTCATCAACACAAACAACTGTTTTTTTTTTTTTTTTTTTTTATATTTTACTAAAGATTTGTATTGAACTTCGAAAATTGACTCAAAATACAAATAAATAACAAACTATAATCAATGCATCCAAAACATATTCATCTAAATTCAGATAGATGAATACTTTACATATTTCACAAATATGTTTCCCCAAACAAACCAAAGCATCATATCCATTGTATGTAAAAGAAATCCTATCACATATCCCCTCCCTATATTTTTTTTTTTTCTTATTGCAAACACGGATGGATAGAACAAACATTCCTCCTTTTATTTCCCATCCCTTTTATCTCGTCTACTTTTCTTAAATATACATTATAGAACGCAAGCATAATCTCGCGTCTGCTTTAAAATTTAAGGGAAAATATCTATCGGAAAGTCGAAGGATTATCATTCTCTTCGTAGTAAATAACTATCGTGTTTTTTAAAGGAGGGGGAGATAGGTCCTGTTATTTGGTACCTCCATTTTTTGGTGGATTTAAAGTAGACTTGGCTCAAGATTTAGTGTCGCCACCTGAGCCAAAAGTTGTATAGTTTTTCACTGCTCTTATGTATGAAAGGTCCATTTAATCGCCACCATATTATTTAATATATTTCAACAAATATATATTGCAAGTTTAAAGTTATACCGTTAATTTTGAAGTCCTTTTGAAATTATCTTTAATTTTTTTAAACACTGTTGAACACATGAAACTTTATTCTGTATGGCTTTCGTAGAATGCATACAGCAACATTATTTTTCATTTCTTGACTATTTTCGGGTATTTCATATAATATTTTTTAAACAGTTTTTTTAACTCTTTTCCACTGAAGGATATTTTAGGTAATTTGTAATTTTAGTAGTAGGTAATTTGTATTTTTGGTAATTTTAAATTCTTCCCATTGAATAGTAATTTGATAATGTTATGGCATATACCTTGCAGGAAATACCACTGCATATAAAATGAAGAGTTCAACTATGTATTTATGGGTAAATGAAAAATATTTCCAACATCGGTTTTGATAATTTGATTCTGAAAAATGACCTATATATTTTGAACTTACTGCATATTTGTTAATTTATTTATTAGTAAATAGTTGTTTAAAAATCACTATGTATATTATTTTTATTTCAAAAATATGTACATTATTAGTTTACATTATTGTCAAGTTATTCAGTTGTTTTTCTTTAACTCATATTTGAACATGGTTAATTTGCATAATTATAAATAAATGAAATGTAAAATATTTATTGGTAAATTATACTTATTTGCAAATGAATACTTGTTAATGTTATATTATTTGCATATTTATGTGAAACATTACTTATTACAATAAATAATAATAATAATAAATATTATGTTTGGTGATTTAAAATATGAAAAATTCTATTAGAATTTATACATTTTGTAAGTTTTATTTAGAACTTTACAATTTTTTTTTATTAGTTGTAAATTGTAAAACTTGAAAAGGACATAAATAACCTCATTATGTTTGCTGTAAATTAAGAAACATAAAATTCTTTGCAATTTTTACCAAATATATTAATATTATTAGCATGAAAGAAGAATCATTTCCTTTTATGTGAGAAAAGGTTTACTCATCTACATGCATTTATATATTTATGGAAACAATGATCGGACAACTTTATTACTGTAAGGCTTATTTAGTTAGTTTTATTTAAATATCGTTGATAATTATGCGCAGTGTTTATTATATATAAAATATCTGAATATTTATAATATAATATCTTATGTCTATATATCTAATTTATGATATAATATAATATCTAATAATATCTTGTAATAGTTTCTTAAAATAGGTAAATTTTATAGCATTATTGAAAACAATGATACCGTAATGTTTTTAATACAAATTACTAAAAAATACAATACATGAAAAAAAAATACATGTATATAAACATATGCAGAAATATTCATGAATGAAATAATATATTGCAATAATAGATGAATATTTCTAATACATGAAAGAAAAAAATTCTAGTATTTCTTTGGACACATTAACTCCGCACTAAATTATGAAACAATATTAATAAAAAAATTTTCTTTTATTGGCATTTCTTCGCTATTTATTTCATTAATTTTTATTGCTTACTTCTACACTAATAAATGTTTTATTGAAAATAAAACGTGAATATTTCTCAGTAATTATTATACATCAATACATCTCAGTAATCATTTATAAATTTCAGTGATTTTGTTAAAAATATATCAATCTGCTAAATCTTCAGATACAAGTAAAAAAAAATCTACTTCAAATCTTCTGAAAGAAATTCAACATTTTCTTGATTTAAGTCATTGATTCAGTTCTTCGAAACATAAAAACGCAGGTTTTGAAATATGGCTGCAAAATCAGAGCTTAGATGAAAAGGCGATAAATTTTAAAATAGCACCCTTCCGAATTCTCTATAGGGTGGGGGTGGGAAGAAAAAACGTTCCATGGAACAGTGAGGAACTTTTTTTTTGATGTAGTTCATTTTTACAGCAGTCAAAAGAATTCCATAAATCTTTCATAAGTAGCGGAAAATTGCATTTTAAAATTTGAAACTTGTTGCCAGGTCCCCGCACTGGAGCAGTAATTGCCAATATATGGAGTAGGTGGCCAAACGGATAGTATATATTCATAGTACAAAGATATGCATATTTTTGAAACGAAAGCGAAAAACTAGATTGCAATTTTTTTTTTAAAATAAAATCCTCCGTTTATTTTTATTTATTTTTTTAAAGTTGTTGTCGGAGCTATGAAAAGTGCGTTTGACCTGATTGAGTCCTGTTTACTGTCACAAGAAATGATATTTATAATCTGATGTGATGATCTTTCATCAAGTTGGCTTCAAAAATGAGTTGACAGAATGACATATTGATGTGATTCAGTTTCTGGAAAATTCGGAAACGCGTTTATGGACTGACAACTTTAAAAAAAGTTTTTGAAATTTTAATTTTCTTACATAACATTTTTTTTATCTATTAAAATAAAAATTAATTGAAAATGTATTTTTATGATATATTTACGATTAGAAGTGATTTTAATGTTACAATGCAGCTGTATTTATTAATTTTGAATTTTGAATTTGAAAATTGAGGTTTGTAAAAAAAAAAAAAATTGAATAAATGAATAATTTTTTTTCATATTTTAATTGAAATCATTCTAGTAAATTAGTATGTGTAATCTTATAATTGAATAGATTTAAGAGATGTTGATGTCTCATCGTATAAATACAGGACCAATCCTAATATATTGAAATTCTACAAGGGTTAGAAGCGTCTAAAATATTCAAACTTTAAACTGAAATACTTTATCAATCTTTGAAAAACATATTGATCTACATAAAATTTAGATTATATATATATAAGTAAGTATTGTTGTAAATATATATACACACACACACACATATATATATATATTTACAACATTACTTACTTTCTTTCTTCAGATAATGTAAATGTAGTATACATGCCGCACTGAAATTGATGAACTAAAATATTATTGTTAAACTAAAATATAATGTTTAAAAATTAAATAAGCAAAATGTATATATTACAGAAAATTAAGCAGTTATAAAATTTTAATCAGAAAATATCTGTGCAAAAATTAAGATTTGAGATTTTTAAAAACTTGCCTGAAATAATATAAATTTATTTAAAAAAAAAAAAACAATTATTCTTAGGCAAGAATTCCATTTTTTTTCACCTTTAATAAATTATCAGTTATTTGTAAGAATATAATATTATTAATTTGCAAAATTTATTGTAAATTAATGCTTTAAATTTTCTACATTTTCTTATAATTTAATAATGATGTCAGATTTAAATTGAGTGCCATCTGGTGGTGTAAAAATCTGTTGAAAATAAAATAATAAATCTTTTATTTAATTAAAAATTGTGTGTAATTTTTAGACTTAAATAATATATTCAGAAGAAAAAAACTGAACTTCTATATTATTTCTTATATTTCTATATGGAACATATACACATACGTACATCCATTTTTTTGTAAAAAATTAAATCTTCTGTGCTTTTTAAATCCTTAAATCCTAACATAAAATTTCAGTATTTCAATCTTTAATTTTTAATGTATCATTTCATGAACAACACTATGTAATATGTCCTATAACTTTATTTCCTGGAATTTTAAGCTTTTTTATTAAATCCTATTTTTCTTTTTTAATACCGAAAGGCAGTATAACTAATAACATTATTGTGCTGTTTTCAAATGCATACAACATGATCTAAATTACTTATGCATAATTTTCTTCCATTCCAGTTCAAGACCTGGTAGACCACCGAAGCGAGTTTCCATGGTTAGTATGACATCTGGCGTCACAACTTCTGGCCTGGTCAAAAAGTCCAGAATGGAAAGCGATTACCATGGCTACGAGAACGGGCATATTACCGGTAAGAAGAAAACAAACACTCATCAACTATCAAAAGTGTCCTTTCTTTAATATAATTTACGAGCAAGACCAAATCTAGAGTATTTTCTACAATGAGTATATGTTGCAATTTTAAAATTAAGCAAATAAAATTTAATGTAATGCATGCTGAAATTATTTAGTTTTTTTTTTATAAAATTGCTTTTTTGCTTCCTTTAATTCTTACCTTATTAACTCTTGAAATATGAAAATGAATCAATATTTTAATTTTTATATTCATTTATAATATTACTTCAATATACTAGTTGAAACTAATTTTTGAACCATTGTCTGTTATTTCTTAAATATATTAATATAAACTAGTTGTTCAACATTACTAGTCATTTGTTATTACTTCCTTATACTAATATGAACTAATTGTCCATTATTACTAGTTGCCTATTATTTCTTCCATATACTAATATAAACTAGTTGTTCAACATTAATAATTGTCTGCTATTACTTCCACATACTAATATGAACTAGTTGTTCAACATTAATAATTCTCTGTTATTTCTTCCCTATACTAATATGAAGTCGTTCAACATTAATAATTGTCTATTATTTCTTCCCTATACTAATATGAAGTTGTTCAAGATTTCGTCCCTACTAGTTGTCAACATATTATTATTACTTTCAAACACTTATCTGTACTAACTGTATTAGAAAACTTTTCCCAATACTTCCCATAAATCAGATCAATCTGCGCAGAATTTAAATTGATTTTTAATTCTTTAACCCTTTCTATGCCAATCAGACATTCTCTACCATCCACCGATCTACTCTTAATTAAAGAGTTCACTATCATTACCCCTTTTTTTTTTCAATACACATTCCATCAAAAGACCAAACCGTTTGACACTTCCTAATCTTCGAGAGAGGCTTGCCCCTTTATTTTCGCCCATCTAATCTGAACCAATCGGGTTTGGAACCACCGGAAACATTGACGTCTCAATGATGTATAAGCTCCGCTTCATTACAGCCCAATCAAGGCATGCCGTTAAGTTTTAAAATAAAACGCCGGTTGACACTTGACCACTTTAAAAGCATTAATTATAGCGCCTTGCACGAGGGAACTAGCTCCCGAGAGATGGGAAGCCACGTTACAGGACATGAAGACTTCAGTCACTTTTGGCGCGCTTGAAATAAAACTTTCGCATCATCATCTCCACACACCCACGCCCCCTACCCCTGCGATCTGTTGTTCGTTTGGGTTTCGGAAAGCCCCCCTGTGTTGGGGTCCCCTGTTCCCTTTCACAGTTAAGCTGTCCTCGTATTGCATTAATCAATCATGCGGACCAGATAATCATGATGGATTAGGTCCAGTCAACGTTGTGTTGTGTTTCTGAAGCGTCCCTATCCTTTTCCTCGTAAGGCGAATGAACGGCATCATGATGAAGATTGGAAGATGGGACGGGTTATGCAGATTTGGCTGATTATCATTGGCTTGGCGAAACAATAAATACTGAATTGTTGTTAGCATTTGGTTATAGTTTTTGATACAATTTTGAACTTTTCATACTTTTTAGAAATAAAATTTAAATAAAAGATTTAAATTTGTTAAACTGAACAGAATGAGATGGGCCAGTCATCTCCTGAGAATAGAAAGTGATAGGCCTGATTTGAATGTTTTTAATGCAATCCCTTTTGGACAACGACCAAGGGGAAGACCGAAAAAGAGATGGGTCGACTGTTTCGACTCTGATTTTAAAGTTATTAGATCAAAAACTGGAGGTCTATGGACAAGAGGAGAACAGCCTGACTGGATCTTTTAAAGAAGGCCAAGGCCCACAACAGGCTATCGAGCCAGTTATGAGGATGATTTGGTTATAATAATAATCGCCTCATCTTGAATTAAGTCCCACCATGTCTAAACAATTTTTTAATAAATAATCAGCAATATATATTGATTTCCTTGTCTGTTGCGAAGATCAAAAGTAGGACAATGAATTTTAATGGATAGCATTGTTCATTTTTAATCAATTATTCTTCAAGCTTCTCATGATTGTAACATATTTAAAAATATACAATAATATTATTCAGGACTATGATTTAAAATGTATATAATAATTACACTGAATCATTGAGCTGTATAAAATTAAATTATAACTTAATATATTTATGAAATTTGTAAAATCATTCCTGGACAACAATCAATCTCATCCAAATCCATGATCAATTATTTAGTTATTTTTGAAGAATTATTATAAAAAGCTCTTAAACATCTTAAAGAGATTTACTTGTTAAAGAATAAAACCATAGAAAATTAAAAAAATTAATTTTTTTAAAACATTGTTTGGCATAAAATTATGGCTATTCAATCCAGTCAATAATAAATTATGATTACAATTATCTCATGAAATATCACATAAAATATATATGCCTTCAACCCTTTTCTATGAAATTAGGTAAATACATAGAGTATCAATGGTTTAGTTAATTAATAATTGATGCTTCAATATATAACGAGCATGAATTTTTCAAAAATATTATTATTATTTTTTTTTTTTTTTTTTTTTTACTTGATCTAACAATTTTAAAATAAACATAGTGACAAACATTTTATTAGAAACATTTTTATGATGTATAAATGACATTTTGAACTGTACTTACGCGAGTACGCTAGTTTACTAAAATCTTATCCGTATCATATTAATATGTATAAAACACTAACATAAATAATCTATATTCAAAGATAACAATGTATCTTTGCATCCCCTATAAAAAAATAAAGCTTTACCAATTATATTTTTTACATTTTTGCTCTGAATTCTCACCGAGAATTTAAAGATTGCTTTTCTCAGTAAAATAAATTCCTATTAAAGATTTAAAGTAGATTATATACAGGCAACTGTAGATTAACTTAAAAGACAATTAATTTTAAGTAGGAATATGCTTTGTTTTCGAAGATTCTTCGATTACACAAAGTTCCTGATCAAAATAAGAACAGAGAATTTTTTTTTAATTTGTACAAATCCGAAAGATTATAATAATATACTGAATCGCTCAAGTTTTTAAAAACTGACATGTTGGAAATTGTCCGTTTACCTTGAAACGTATGCGTCGTTGTCTCGATGTAAATTCGAGATCATAATTAAAATTCAATGTTTTCGAAATATTGTATTCGAAATACAATTGTGTTCGAAATATTGTAACCATTTTTTAAAAGATAAATGATTTTAATACCAGTCTAATGTGTCAGTTAATGAAAAAAATTGCAAAATATCGCACCATTTAGAATCGTATATTAATGAAAAACTCGTCTTGTATGTTTGAAATTCTTTTATTACTATCACTCACTGAAATTTGTTCAACGAGGAGATGCGAAAGCGAAGAACCCAGAAACCGAATCTTTTGTTAATTACAAACGCAATTTGTTATACAATTATATATGATATCCTTCTTTTTCTTAAAATGAAATCTTAAGTGAGAAAAAAAATTCTTGAAATAAATAAATCTTCTAAGAACTAAACTAAATGAAAAAAATATTTAATTTAAATTCTTCAATAATTTCATAAGACAAAAAAAAGTAATTTCTTTGAGGAGCAAGTAAACAATTGCTTAACAAATTTCTCTACAAAATTTTAGAAAGTACATATTGAAAAAAAATATATAATTTCTAAATTCTTTGGCGATATGAAATGAGTTAATTTGGCGACCGTCTCTACCGCTCGTACAACCCTGCGGCGAAAGTTGTCGAGGCTCGAGCACCGTGTTGTAGCAGTCCAGCAAAGATGCAGACAGCATCTCTACTTGATCACCCTCCTCCTACACCACAGATAAGGGGGAGGGTCGAAAATTGACGTAACAACCCCCACCCCCTTCACCAGCGTTTAAAGGGCTAGTAGAGATTTAGCCGCAACTAGATCTTCTGGATTTTGAAAGAGTAGGGACGGCGTGGTATGCCTCTTTTAATAAAAGCAAAAGTTTGAAGACGGACCCCAGATTTTGAAAGCTGCCAAGCTGATAATCTTTCCCGATAATGCGATAGATTTCCCAAAAGGCCGCAGGATTTAAAAGCTATGGTTAAAATTTTGAAACTCGTCGCTTAAAGCGTTTATTAGGCGAGCGCTTATAGGTGTATGTTCACCTAAAATTGGGGTGGAGAGGAAAATTTTACTGGCATTAAATAAGGCTGAGAGGCTTGTAAAATGTGAATTTATGCTAAAGATTGATGCTTAGGATGGCATGGCATGTTTATTAATATAAATGACTTTTAGTACTGTGGTGTTTGTAAAGCAAACGGTAATGTGGTGTCTCATCAAGAGATACTTAAATAAAAATCTCAAACAATAAATGAAATTTATAATATATTTTAAAATTATGTTATGGTGATAAAAACTTTTACGTTGGGATGTTGAAGCAATGAATGATTTAAAATATTCAGAATCAAAAGTCTGTTTGAAAGATAATGGATTTTAAAAAGGGCTTTTAAATTTATTGGATCTTAAACTGTAGCATAAATCAAACAAGTATAAATCAGGCAATTATATTAATAGTTTGAGAAAAAATATTTGGGATGAAAAAAAGTTGAAAAGTCTATGAAGAAATAAAAATCCAACAATGTTTAACAATATTTGTAATCCTAAACAAACATTAAAAATATTAAGCAGATGTTTCGTATCAAAAAGCCCAATTATATGACATTTTAAAGTGCATTTATATTCATCATAATATTTAAAAATTAACATTTTTTATGAAGACCATTAGTGGTACAATGCTGACTCGCGCCAGCTAACATACAAGGGGACACAGATTCAATTCTTTTATATTACATAGTATACCATTGTGGTAAGTTAAATCTGGCACAATATTTGTCATATCAATGGCAAAAATTACAAACAAATTTCCAGCATTCGACAAAAACAAACTTTCTTAAATATTTGTAGTATGAATACATTTTAAGCATTATGCATTACTACAATAAGTACAAGTAATTGAAATAAATATATTTGATAATTTTAAAGTAAATTCATATTCCTACATAATATTTAAAAATTAACATTTTTTATGAAAACCATTGGTGGTCCAATGGTCTTCATAAAAGTTGAACCATTCCACCAAGTTTCATAGACCATTGGCGGCTCACGTTAGTTAGCATACAAGAGGACAAAGATTCAATTCTCTTTGGTTGCTCTTATAAGTATTACATAAAAAGCTCTTGTGGTTTAACTGTATGTAAAGTTAAACTGCCACAATATTTGTAATATCAATGGCGAAAAATTACAGGAAAATTTCAAGCACTTGACAAAAATGAAACTTTCATAAATATTTGTATTATGAATATATGTTAAGCATTATACATTACTATAATAAGAACAAGTAGTTGAAATAAATATATTTTGATAATTTTAAGTATTTTTATATCGCATGTGAACATATTTGCTGTTAATAATTCATCCAAGCTCTTTCGATACTTTCTTTGAAAATTTTTTGATGCCATTTGCCGTTAAAATCTATTAATTTAACTAACTGTCAATATTAGCACTTTTTTTAGCGTCTCTCCATCTTCATCAAATGGAAACACAACGCTCTTAAAAAAAAAAACATTAAAAAAAAGGGCAGCTAAGAAAGAATGATGAGAAGCAACCGAAAGGTAATGTACATAAAAGTATCAGTCACAGATTTAATTGAGAGCATAAATCCAAGCTAAGAGCTTAAACTTTATTGGCTGTCAAAACATGTTCCTAATCAACCTTTCTTTCAAATCCAGTCACCCGATAATTCATTAAAACAAGTCACGTATCACGTAAGAAAAAGTAAAGGTATTAAAAAATCGCAAAAAGTCTCATTAGATTAACTGTCTGCTCTTTCGTTAAAAACCCATGTCGGCGGTTTTCAATTACTTGTGAGGCATATTTCGAGAAATTTCATTGAATTGTCGGCATATCTGAATCATTGAAGAATTACTACGTTACAAGTGGCATTCATAAACTCATTGCGATGAAAACAATGCCACTAGTGATATAATAATTTACCTTTGTTATTTTTTTGATGAAACTGATATTTTTATAATAAGAAAAAATGTTTCACAAGGTCTTTTTGGAATAGAGTGTCAGTTTGATGAATAAGTTGTCAAGTTGTTTCAAATTATTTCAGTGATTTGGCTGTCTTATAAAATGATACATAAAAAGACATATTCGTAAGCGTAAAAAGACATTTTCTTTTCATAACTTCAACCTGAATGAATTTTTTTCATGACACAAAATAAATTCGTATTTTTGAGAAATTGTTTTGTTAACCACTTTTTTTATTTAATTACAAAATCTGATAAGATAGTTAGACGTAATGAAAAAATAAATCATAAAATAAATATGATCGTATAAAATCGCAAAAGTTTTAACAGTCTGCTCTTTCGTTAAAAACCCATGTCGTCGGTATTCAATTACTTACTTGTGAAGCATATTTTAAGAAATTTCATTGAATTGTCGGCATATTTGAATCATTGAAGAATTACTACGCTACAAGTAGCATTCACAAATTCATTGCGACGAAAACAATGCCACTAGTGATATAATAATTTACCTTTGTTTGCTTTTTTGATGAAACTGATATTTTTATAATAAGAAAAAATGTTTCACAAGGTCTTTTGGGTCAGAGTGTCAGGTTGATGAATAAGTTGTCAAGTTGTTTCAAATTATTTCAGTGATTTGGCTGTGTCATTATTTCCTTTCATAACTTCAACCTGAATGACTTATTTTATGACACAAAATAAATTCTTATCTTTGAGAATTTTTTTACTAACCACTTTTTGATTTAATTACAAAAACTAATGACATGGATGTAATGAAAAATGAATCTTAAAATAAATATGATTGAATAAAATTGCAAAATTCTTATTTGATTTGTTTCGTTAAAAACTCATGTCGACGGTTTTCACTTTTGACTTGTGTAGCATATTTCGAGAAATTTCATTGAATTGTCGGCATATTTGAATAATTGAAGAATTACTGCATTACAAGTAGCATTCATAAATTCATTGCATGAAAACAATACTACAAGTGATATAATAATTTAGCATTTTTAATTTATTTATTTTTAAATTTATGATTATTATTATTATTTTTTTGATGAACTGACATTTTTATAACACGAAAAGATGTTTCACAAGGCCTTTTGGTTAGTGTGACAAGTTGAGGAATAAGTTGTCAAGTTGTTTCAAATTATTTCAGTGATTTGGCTGTCTTTTTGTGTGTCATTATTTCCTTTTAGGACTTCAACCTGAATGAATTATTTTATGACACAAAATAAATTCATACCTTTGAGAATTTTTGTTGCTAACCACTTTTTGATTTAATTACAAAAACTAATAACATGGGCGTAATGAAAAAATAATCGTAAAGTAAATATAGTCGTATAAAATCGCAAAAGTCTCATTTGATTAACTGTCCGTTCTATCATTAAAAACCCATGTCGGCGGTTTTCAATTACTTGTGAAGGCATATTTCGAGAAATTTCATTGAATTGTCGGCATGTTTGAATTATTGAAGAATTACTACGTTACAAGTAGCATTCATAAATTCATTGCGATGAAAACGATGCCACTAGTGATATAATAATATACCTTTATTTTTTTCCTCATGCAATTTATATTTTTATAACAAAAAAAAAAATGTTTCATAAGGCATTTTGGGTTAGAGTGTCAGGTTGATGAATAAGTTGTCAAGTTGTTCCAAATTATTTCAGTGATTCGGCTGTCATTTTACGTGTCATTATTTCCTTTCATAACTTCAACCTCAATGAATTACTTCATGACAAAAAATAAATTCTTGCTTTTGGAAATTTTTTTTGCTAACCACTTTTTGATTTAATCACAAAAACTAATAACATGGGTGTAATAAAAAAATAAATCGTAAAATAAATATAGTCGTATAAAATCGCAAAATTCTCATTTGATTAACTTTCTGCTCTTTCGTTAAAATCCCATATCGATGGTTTTTAATTACTTGTGAGGCATACTTAAAGAAATTTCATTGAGTTGTCGGCATATTTGAATCATTGAAGAATTACTGTACTACAAGTAGCATTCATAAATTTCTTGTGATGAAAACAATGTGACTAGTAATATAATAATTTACCTGTTTTTTTTATGAGGTTGATATTTTTATAACACGAAAAGATGTTTCATAAAGCTTTTTGGTTAGAGTGTCAGATTGTTGAATAAGTTGTCAAGTTGTTTCAAATTATTTCAGTATTTGGCTGTCTTTTTGTGTGTCATGAATGAATTATTTTATGACACAAAATAAATTCGTACTTTTGACATTTTTTTTTTTTTTTTTTTTTTTTTGCTAACCACTTTTTAATTTAATTACAAACTCTAATGGACGTAACGAAAAAATGAATCGTAAAATAAATACAATCATATAAATCGCAAAAGTCCATTTGATTAACTGTCTGCTCTTTCATTGAAAACCCATGTCTATGGTTTTTAATTCATTGTGAAGCATATTTCGAGAAATTTCCTTAAATTGCCGGCATATTTGAATCATTGAAGAATTACTACATTACAAGTAGTGTTCATAAATTCATTGCAATGAAAACATTGCTACTAGTGACATAATAATTTAGTATTTTTTTAATTTATTTATCTTTGATGAAACTGATATTTTTAAAATAATTAAAGATGTTTCATAAGGCTTTTGGGTTAGAGTGTCAAGTTGATAAATAAGTTGTCAAGTTGTTTCAAATTATTTCAGGGTTTTGGCTGTCTTTTTATATGTCATTATTTCCTTTCATATTTCAGTCTGAATGAATTATGACACAAAATACATTCTTACCTTTGAGATTTTTTATTTGTTTATTTTGCTAACCACTTTTGATTTAATTACTAAATCTAATAACATGGGCGTATTGAAAAAGTAAATTAAAGAAAAGATTATAATAAGTATCGATAATTGAAAAAAAGGGATAATTATAAGTTACAAGTAATAACATCACATTTTTCATGCTGCAAATTCCACAATTATAACTATAAATGAATTTCTTTTTTGTCAATTTATTTTCATTTCTTATGAACTAGTTTGAAACTTTTCTGTTTCTGTACATTTTCAGGTGCAAGCAATTTTATAAAAGTTATTATTAGTTTTTAAGCTTCTTATTATATGATATAAAATTGTACCAAATTTTTATTTATTTAAAATCATCTGGAAAAAATAATAGTTATTTTTTAAAGCTAGTATTCAGTTTTTGATTTTATGATGTTCTGGAGAGTTAATTGTCAAGATTTAGGAAATGTTGTGCATTTATTTTTTGCACTAATAATATTCATAAAAATTATTGTTAAATGAGTATTAATTGTCAAATTTTTGCTATTTTAAACTAGGAAATAATGATTATTATTTGTTTTATTGTAATAAATTACTGGTTTTAATTAAACAATCGCATTCTAAGTTAAAAAAAGTATTCTCGCAAATATCTCTAAGATTAAAATATTTTGAATAATACAATCATATATTAAATCTGTTTGTAAAATTTATTTATTAAGTGTTAAAAATTTACTAGCAAGATTTCAAATGTAACACTTTTTAGTTTATTAACACTTATATAAGGGCACACACACACATACACTTATATATGTATAGTATATTTCATGTATAGTATTGATGTATATATATGTATAGTTGATAAAGAGTTGCTATCAAACAATTTCTATGCGACTGCAATACTTTAATTCACTTTAACTAACCTAATGTATGCAAAGTCCATTGAATTGGAAAACCACAATGAGTATTTTTCATTTTTATTTTATTGTAAATTCATAAAATTGTTAAATTTCATTTATTCTAAATATGTGTGATTTTTAAAAGTAATATTTATTTCTTTTAATGTTTATTTATCTACGGAATATCTAATTATCTAAATAAATAAATTTTATATGATTATCCTTTTCTTTTTTTTTTTTTTTTTGAGTGATTGTGTATGTTTGTGATTCGTGACCACAGCATATAAATTTGTTTAGGGAAATTTCCGTAATATCTTACGAAAAACCTAATTTATTCCATTAACATAAAAGAATATATAAACAGGATATTATAAATAATCTTATGACAAGTAAAATTGAATATGAATACACTCTTTACATTATTCATAGTGTTTCTATTCAAACTGATCCAAATGTATGCGCCGAAGAGATTTCACTCAAAAATTATTGCTTTCAGTTTACTTTTAACACAAAGTTAATTGAAAACCCCCATTCTTCATATCTGAAAAAATTCCATCTGTAGTATCTTACCCTGCAACAGGTTAAGCTTTTAGATTTATGCTCGCCAACCTGCTCTCTAGCTGTTTTTTTCCATAGCTCATAACTCACAAGTGTGTTTGGCGAAGTTTTATTTTTTATACATTATTTTTTCCAACCATCTAAATTCGACACCGGACAAGAATTCGTACCAGAAAAAAGAAAAACGAACAACAACAAGAAAAAGAAAAAAAAGCACTTTGTTTTCCTGTGCCGAGTTCTTCTACAAGAGGCCCGACTTAAATATCTTTGCCGAGCTAGATATGACAAGCAACAACCGCGTAGGTTTGACGCCGGTTCTTGGCGTTCGCTGACAGTCTCCGTCGGTGGTCCCATCTCACTTGGCTATCAACGTCCCGGGTTTGGCGAACTTTTGACTCCCGCGCGCAGTAGGGTGTAGAAGGTTTGCCACGGGGATGATACAGTGGGGTAGAACGTCGCCAAGAATATTAATTTAATTAATTAGGGGGAGAAGAGGATAAAGAATTGGCTAGGGGTCACTTCACCCCAGGTAGGGAGATCTATCCCAAGTGATGGGTATGGGTGTTCTTATAAATAATGCTATTTTGTTTGACTAAGGAATATTTTCTTTTTATTATAACATGCAAATATTACAATATTATAACTTTCAGTAAAGCATGAAAAATAGAAAAAAATTAAATGAATTTAGTTATATTATATTTCTTATAACGACA
>BPLR01005510.1:0-36163 GCA_021605095.1 Caerostris extrusa | reverse complement strand
ACGTTACCCAGGATACATCACTAAACAGACCAACTTTCTTTTTTTATTATCCCCCTCCCACTCCCTGTACAAGGGTTATGTAACCCCAACTAGTTAGAAAAGATAAGAGTGGAATATCGGTGGGCCATCACACTTACCACAGACACACCACCGGATGGTGTTGATGGGGAGTACAGTGACTTCCGAAACGAATTTTAGTAACTGTCCTTCATTTACGTGTCGTATGAGAGAAAATTCCCTCCAGGTAGCCTGACTATCGATGCGAGACGGTTGTTTTACACACATTGTCACAATCGTCATCGAGTCTCCCCATATATAGAAAGCAATGACTATAACAATGTTGTCAACTGATTGGAAACTCAGCCATTCTGCACGTTGCCACGAGTTGGACAGATGGAACCATTAAACGGAAAATGAGAACTAATGACCTTTCAGCAGATATTTCAGGTCCCACATTTGCGTGTTATGCTGAATAAAAACTATTATAATAGTCCGGATGCAATTGCCAAATTTATAATACCAAACCAAATATATAACCAAACATTTTAAAGGCATAAGGTATAGAAATTTAATCACTTAACCTTTAAAGTTTAAGTTATAAACAATTTATCATTTTTTTACTATTTTAATAAGTTACGAAGTGTTTTTAAAAACTTCTATTGTCGATTTTCTATAAAATCTACTACTTTTTACATGATGCGATTTTACTTTGTACCTAATGGCATTCTACTTTGCACATAATAGCATTTTAATTTGCACATAATGCGATTCTACTTTGAACAAAGTATTTTATTTTGCACATAGTGGCCTTCTACTTTTGTAACAAAATATGCTAGTTTGCATATAATGCGATTCTACTTTTGCACATACTGCCATTCTACTTTACACATATTGCGATCTTACTTGCGCAAAATATTCTATTTTGCACATAATGAAATTTACTTTGCACAAATACTCTACTTTAAACATAATGCCATTCTACTTTTCACATAATGCGATCTCTACTTTGCACATACTGCCATTCTACTTTACACATATTGGTGATTCTTACTTTTGCGCAAAAATATTTATTTTGCACATAATGAAATTCTACTTTGCACAAATACTCTACTTTAAACATAATGCCATTCTACTTTTTCACATAATGCGATTCTACTTTGAACAAAGTATTTTATTTTGCACATAGTGGCCTTCTACTCTGCACAAAATATGCTAGTTTGCATATAATGCGATTCTACTTTGCACATACTGCCATTCTACATTTACACATATTGTGATTCTAGCCTTGCGCAAAATATTCTATTTTTGCACATAATGAAATTCTACTTTGCACAAATACCTACTTCAAACATAATGCCATTCTACTTTTCACATAATGCGAATCTACTTTGCACATAATGCGATTCTACTTTGAACAAAGTATTTTATTTGCACATAGTGGCCTTCTACTTTGCACAAAATATGCTAGTTTGCACATAATGCCATTCTACTTTATACATATTGCAGATTCTATTTTGCGCAAAATATTCTATTTTGCACATAATGAAATTCTACTTTATACATATTGCGATTCTACTTTGCGCAAAATATTCTATTTTGCACATAATGAAATTCTACTTTGCACAAATACTCTACTTTAAACATAATGCCATTCTACTTTTCACATAATGCGATTCTTAAAAAATGATAATTTTTTGAATAAGCGAAATTTTTCATTTGTAACTTGCCATTAATATAAGGGAAAAAAATTTTTTTTATTCTGAAATTATAATTTATAAAAAAAATAATAAAATTGTTTCTGGTATTAAATTGCTGTCAATATAAAATGAATAAATTGCAGCTCAAATTTCAAAAATAAATAATATTTTTCTAATTTTAAAAATTTGTCCTTAAAGGGGAGATCCTAGATGCAGTTTGAATTTTAAAATGAATTTTATTTGGAACTGAACTTTTCATTTTATACTTCCTACAACACGCTACACTTACACACAAGAATCGCATCTCGAAATAGCTTATCTTGTTTATCACTTTATTGATCGAAATGTGATGAGAATCGATCATAATCGACACGTTTTCCTCATTAAAAACCTTATCAGCACGCCATGCGATAAGGCGAAGGCGATCAAAACAAAGGGCCCCATTGATACCAACGTCTACCTCTTTCGTCCGACCGTATTAAATTTAATAGGATTCAGGGTCAACAGCAGATTTCTTGCTTCTTTTAATCGAGATTTCTTGGAATAAACAACTAGAAAACTCAACATTTATGGGATATGGCAGTATCAGATCTCCCGACTGTAGGAATCGCTTGATGTAGTAATGCTACTGGCTTGTTCTGGAAAAACTCGGTTTTATGGTGGATGTAATTCTTTTTCATGAAAGAGAGTTTACTCTTATGTTAATATAAATCCTTGAGATTTTTTAAAAAAATTTTATTTGAATTTATTTCAAGACGAAGAATTTGAAAATGTATAAAAAAAAGTTACTCGTTTCAGTTCAATTTAAATTAAAATTGTAAAAAGATTTTTTATTAAATTAATTTAAGTGAATAAAATTTTTCGTTCGGAAGATTATTTAGATATAAGCTTTAATAATGCAGCATTTAATTTGTATAATGTCATATTACATTTAAAGTTATGTGGTTAATTTTGCAGAAACAGTTTATCGATGCTGTTATAGATATATTTTTTTATTTTCTATTTTCTTATGAACAAAATTGAACACGTCTTTCTATATTCTATGCGTTTTTTTTTTTTTGTAGATCGGTCCAATATTTCAGTTTAACAGACCACATTTGAAAAAATAAAAACATAGGCGCAGGCCGCATTTGACTAAAAAGAATCACGTTGTACCACATTTTGAAGTGAAAATAATTATCTCAAACCACATTTCAAGAAACAAGAACTATTTGGGGTCGTATTAAAAAAAAATTATCCATGTTTCATTTGAAGAAAACGAACTATCTTTGTGCCGCATTTGAAAATAAAACTTGTTTCGGTCCACTTATAAAATATACCATTAAATAATTGATTTATAAGATATCCATTATTGTAAAACAAAATTTTCATAGATCAATATTGAGACGATCAATAGCAAGTTACAATCACTGAAATGAGAACTATTTTTTTTTAAAAACAAATGATTAATTAAAAGTTTGAGAATGTTGGCTGGTATTTAAAAAGATAAAAATTTGTTATTCTTCTTTTATGTAATAAAAAATTTCATAAATAACTGCATAAAAGTTTTATTGTTATACAATTTCTTGTTGAGCAGAAGGCAGAGTATGTGTCGGAACACTATAAACTCCATTACTGATTAAAAAGCGTTTACAACGAAAGCATTGTCACAACCATTAGAGAAATTTTGAACAGATACCATCCTACTCCTTGAAACTGTATCTTAAATAATCGCATAATTCTAAACTTACTATTTATCTTTAATGTGATTACTAAAAAGTTATTGATAAATAATATGGTAATGGCTTAAACGTATCGCCCTTTGTGGATAATATTTAAAAAACGCTTTGTAATTAATGCGAAATATTTGATAAATTATAACTTTTTTTTTTTCGAGAAACTTAATATTTAGAAACTCGTCAATAGGAAGTTTTTTAAACGGAATTGTTTCAAAGATTCCATACTTGTTGCTGGTCTTACTGGAATAATGAAATAGCTGATGTTTTAAGCTAAGGAAGGTTTGATTTGACGCTTTACTGTCATTTTTTGCATACTTTAGACTAATTAGACCGGGACCAACAGTTAAACGTGGATTCTGAACCACTAACTAACAAATATCCATGCCAAGGGCTGGATTCGAACCCGAAGCCTGTGGTACCAACAGCCAGAGCGCTAGCCAATTGGCCGTTACCTAAGGAAGGAACTAAATTGGATATCAACGCTACGACGGATATTTCTATTGCATATTGAAAATCATATGTAAACATGCTGTAATCAATGTCAGGAATTTTGAATATTTCTATTATCTAAAGGTTTTTGGACTAAGAGATTTTTTTTTTAACTTGCACAGGATTAAATACAAACCTTCTCTACAAATTTATACGTAACACAGTTTTTAATTGGGCACGAGAACTTTAAATGCTATCTTATCCGATTTTTGTTTTGTCTTTATTTATTCAAAGCATTATAATATTCAGTCTTGTATTGTTTTTTACTAACATCTTTTTTATGAATACGTCTTTTTATGTAATTACTCGATGCAATTAGTTTTTCGTAAATTTTTGTTTTAAACATACACTGGAATGTCTGTGAAACACGAGATGATTATATTTTAACTTTAAATTATAACACAATTTATGTAGCTATTTCTTTCATCATTTTATTTAAATTATATAAAATTATTTTTAAAAAAAACCAGGAAACTTAAAAAATTTCTAGTGCTAATAATATTTTTCCAACTCATTTTTTTTTTTACTGAACATTAATCTTCGATTACAGAAAGAAAAAAAAAAAAAATTCCCCTTCAACCAACAGCACAGGAAACACAAACAACGCGAAATCTTTTTTGTTGAGCACCAGAAGAAAGGGGTGGCAGCCAATCGGGCTGCGTGCCAAAATAGTTTGGCTTAGGTGACCCTCTGCCTCGGGCATGCTTGTTGTGCGGACTCGTGCAGTCTCTTTGCTGAGGCAGCCGAGGTGTTTGCCAATGACAATGGAAAGGGATTCTATTTAGAAACGTGCGAAAAGGCCTTGCCGAGGCTCTTTTTTAAATGTCATTCTTCATCGATCAGACCATAGAATGCTGTTCGTTTATAAGAACAACTACTCTCAACTTGAAAGCAATATATTTCAATGCAATAATAAAGAAAATCAGAAAAAAAGACAAAAGGGTGTTCTTTTTTACCTTAAAATTTGTTCTCAAGCATACTAATACGTATAAGAAAGTGTATACACATGTACTATGCCTAAGAGTATGTATGTATAAATGCATAAGTGTATACGTATAATAAGAATACACATTCGCTACGTATCATATATAAATATAGTACAGATTACGCCCATGAAAGTTTGAAAGTTTAAAATTTACAATGTTATTATGTGAAGAAATAAATTTATTTTTACAATATTTAATTTATAATATTCATTTTATAATATTTAATTTATAATATACATTTTATAACATTTTATTAATAATATACATTTTATACTATTTTATTAAATAATTTTTATAATAAAATTTATATTTTTTAAAAACTTGCAATATGCATTTTATTTATTCTAAGCCATTTTAATAAATTAATTATTTGAAGGAACTTTTAAACTAATAAGGCATTAGTCGTCAACTGTTACGGGCTTTATCCTCCCATTTTAAAAGCGGCCTGATGGCCAACTGTCCATCGCTCTGGCTCCTTGGTACGACAGGCTTCAGGTTCGAATCCTGGTGATGGCGTGAATGTTTGTGAGGGATTCGGAATCCACATTAAATTGTAGGTCCCGGTCTAATTATCTCAAAGTATGCACAAAATGACAGTAGAGCGACAAAATAAATCCAATTTTAAAATTTCGAAGTTATGAACAATATAATGGATTTCAAAAAGATTTATTCTTACCATAACCACTATTGCATTAGAAAGCAATACATTAAAGAAATTTTTTATGTTGGATCAGTTTTAACTGCCTTATGAATGAATTTATGATCTATACAATGTACATGAAGATTCATTTGTATTGGCATTTACGATTAGTGTTGAAAGATTCATTCAATATAAATTCACGTGTGTAGAATTTCTCTTATAAATAATGTACAATGTAAGCTTATGTGATAAAAAGTCAAATTAGATAGAAATTTTCTTATCACACGATATTTTTTTATCTAGATTTGTATAATTTTGTTCAGTTTCCAAGTTTGGTTTGTAGCTCTACGATCATTTTTTCACACTTTGAGCTAATTAGACCGGGACCTACAGTCGAACCACTGCAAACATCCATGCCACCGCCTGGATTCGAACTTATGGTATCAAAGACCAGAGCGATAGCCAATTGGCTATCAGGCCTCTTTAGATTTGAAAAAGAATTAGAATTGTGCACATTTTTCAGTTAATATGCTAATTCATTTAATGTAATATTTTTAAAGAAAAAATATTAAGAGATTGTATTTTGAATATTCGTTGTAAATCTTTTTAATAAAATATGATCACTGAAAAACATCTGATCAGTATGTACATCATTATAATCATAGATAAAGTTTACAAATAAATTTGGATTTAAAATCGAAACTTTCAAAAGCTTGCTGTTACAACAAATAAAAAAAAAATTATATTTGTACTTATTTTCCGAAATTTTAAAATTATCAACATACTAATTAAAATACTAACTAACAATACTACAAAGTTCATAAAAATATGCACTCTGATAATGACGTATAAAGACAATATTATTGGGGAAATGTGTTAATTTAGATATTCATGAAATACAATCACTGTATAAAAAAAAGCATATTTTTTTTAAAAGAAATTTATAATTGATTATTTGAAAATTTTTAACAAATCCATGATCACAAATAAGACTTTCTAGAAAAAAAATTTATGATAAAGAATAACAGCAAGAGAAAAATCGTTTTATTTATATTTAGGTCACATTCACTGCAACCGCAGTTTCTCTTCTTACGCCTAACTCTTGCCTAATATTATTTCAGATCGTTTATTTCACATCATTTATTTAGTTGAAATCTATTAAGAGGCTTGTTTTCAACTTCTCAGGTGATAAAGAAGACGATGAACCTAAAATCCAACATTCGACGTACATGTTCATGTTCAGAGATAGTAGAAGGAAAAAGTGTTTTTGCAGTAACAGTGTCGTATTTAACGAACTAGCTCCCCAACCTGCTTTCGACCTAAGGCATTTAAGTTCACTTCCCCAACCCTTGCTAACAACATTTTCTGACAGACCTCATTTATATTTGTTTGTCTTGGCTCCTCGATGGCACGACACGACGGTGTTACTTTTTATTTCCAGAAGTATCTAGAGTGTGATTACCGAAAAGAAAATGTCATACACGTTTCATATTTTAGGATACAAGTGAAAAATGCTGTTTAAAAACTGACTGGTTACAAAAATACATTCATAACATTGATAAATGTCTTACCCATTGTGGTACTCTTTTTCAATTCCTTCTATTTGCTTACACTCTCCATCTTGTTCAAATTTTCAATCGCTCATTAAATACTTTTATTCATCCAATCAAGTTCGAATACATTTTTTTGAACTTGTAGTGGATGACACTGAATGTTAGCATACAGTTTATTCAAATATTAATTCAGTAATTAAATTTAATTAATTAATTTTAGTTTTCTTTAGATTTAAGTTGCATGTATCTACCAATAGATGGCGCCAGATAAACTAAAAAAATGTATGAAAATTATTTATAAAAAACTTTTTCTGCCAATAAAATGAAAAAAAAAGGTAGTAATTGACTTCAAAAAAGTTTTTTTTTATATTATTTACATAGAAGATCTAGTGTTACCATGAAAGAATTTGACAGATCTAAAAAGACAATTGTCTTAAATAATATGTTGTATGGGTTAAATCCCAAAATTACCACCAGGTAGCCCCTAACTTTTATTATGCAGTCATAATTGCAATCGAGTTTCTATTCTTAAAACAGTAACAATAATTGATGGCAATCAAATTCTACTCCATTCTCATACAAACTTGCCAAATATATTAAATATTTTTACTATAATACATTGCTAAACTTATAAAATAACAAATATTTATTAACCAACAATACTAACATAATAATTATTAGTATAATCTTAAATTTTTTTTTGTGTAGCTTTTGAAAATGCTACTTTTGAGTCAAGCTGCTCTATTACGTAGAGCAGAGGGTCTCCAAACTACAGCCCCCCCGGCCAACACAGGCCAGCGTGTACCGAATCCTGTCCGTCACAATGTATTTTGATAATATTGTAAAATTTGCTATGTAAGTAAATCATTCAAAATAATAATCAAACGTTTTTAACTATCAATTGAGAAACAATAACTAATATAATGAAACTGGACATTTTAACTGTAATTAAAGATATGAGATTCGTCCCTAAAACTTAAAATAATTGACGTACATAAGTAATTCTAATGAAAATAATCATTGTAATTATGATCAATGATACTATGTGGCTGGCTGAGGGACTAGCTTTGGAGCTTGGCACCACAGAGTTCGAGTTCTAGTAGTGCATGGATGTTTGTAGTGGTTCGAATCCATTTTAAATCGTAGGTCCCGGCCTAATAGGGCTGACATACTTATCACGTAAAAAAGAAAAGCATCTTATGTTTAGGAATCTGCAGTAATCAGAAGGCTTTGGCCCATCATGGAACTGCCACGCCGTTGAAGAAGAAGACATTTAAGTAGCTGCAAATTTCCGCTGGCAATTATTTGATTGGGAATTTTTACTAGTAAAATTTATCAGCAATAACTTATGTTTATCAGATAACTTAGATCTGTAAAATATTTTTTGTATATTTCATTTTGGAGAATGTTTTTCACACAGATAAGTATATCCGAAAAGCTAAATAGGCCATGATACCCCCCCTCCCTTACCGTATATACATTACTCGCCGGCTAGTTCCAAAAAATAAAAAATTTGCTAGTAACTGAAAACTACAGTATGTTTGATTAGCTAGGCTGGTATTGGCCTTTGGGGCTTAGTGGAGGGGTCATGGCCCTTAGGCTAGAAAATATGGATACTCCTGACATAGAGCATACTCTGAAAAGAATAACACCTCAAATTAATGAATTTTTGCACTACCATGTTCAAGCTAAAGGCTTCATGGTTACTAGAATCCAGAGCATGGCGTGGTGTATGAAAGCTTTAAATCAAAAATCCTTACGCGAAGCTACAGGGTTATTGACAAAAGTGGAAGGGAAGAAGAATGAGCACTGAAGTTTATGATTTCACTGCCGATAAGAATTAATTTTGAAGTTTTTATTAAAAAAAAAAATCACAATAATAAAGCAAGCAATAAAAATTCTGTTATTTCCCTTGATGCAAAATATTTTTTGAATAAACGAAGTCAAAATTTGAATTTGGTTTTTAAGAGTTTTGGCATAAAATGAGAGGAATACGCAAAAGAATTTTTCAAGCATCTGTTTGCATCTCATGTGTTAGGATCTTGTAGTTTCTGAGTTTGGTGTTGGTGTCACTGATAAAAAGTACAACATCAATAATCACTTCAATCTTAATCGCCTTCGAAGAAGCTTACAATTCACAACAACATCAATGTGATTGTTACACCAGTCTGTATTTGAGAAGAAGATTCACAAGTCTCAGATGAAATGCGCAAGCTTTATCTTCGTACTTTACTTCCGAATAAAAAGAAAAATTCTCTTATCTCTAATATGAATACTTTTGAGGGCAATATCTTAATTTTTTTTTATTGAAATTTCTTTTTGCTTGTCAGGTTTCTGCGCCATACTTTTTAGTTTAACTTAAATGAATGCAATTAGCTATAACGCATTAATGAATGCAATTAGCTATAGCTATACGTTACAAATATATCATGATAGACGTCAAATAGATTTTTAATTTTTTTGAATCTTAAAGAATTGGATGATAATCCAGATTTTCCCCCGATAAATTATAGCAAATAAAAATAAAGACTCCATTGCTCCCCTCGACTAGTGGAGAGGTTTCTCAAACAATAAATCAGTGGTTTGACCAATTGCCTAGAGCTCTGGCAATTGATACCACAAGTTTCAGATTCGAATCGTGGCTGTGTTATGGATGTTTGTTAATAACTCGGATTCCACCTTAAATAGTAGGTCCCGGTCTAACTTAGCCTAAAGTGTGCAAAAATGACAGTAGAGCGAATACTACATATGTCACAGTATGGAAAGTGTTAGTTTTATGTAATTTAAAAATGCTTTCTTATTGGTGATTTTAAATGCAATTGCTTTTAACTTATTGCTTACTTTCATATAAAAGAATTAGATAATCTTCTGAAGTTAATCAATACTGATTTTATTTTTTGGTTTGACTAAAGAATTAACTTAGAAGGTAACATGTTGATCATGACAAGTTGGCTATGACTATAAAAAGTTTTTGCCTCATGAAGTAAGAACTAGAAATAAGAACTACCTATTAGAATTAATAGGTAATTTTATAGTGAAGAGCACCTACTAAAGTGACTAGTGCTCGGTGTCACAGGCTTCGGGTTCAAGTTCTGGCGGGACCATGATTGTTTGTTGTGTTTCGAATCACTTTTAAACCGTAGGTCCCGATCTAATATGACTGTTGAGCATAGCGCTGACAACCTGGCCCCGTAAAAACAACAACATCGCAATTGGCAGATGGCCTTGGCCCACCATGGAGCTGTTTCGTCATTGAAGAAGAAGCAGAATTGAATTAAATTGGTAGAGGTGTCTTCAAATGACATCCTCTTGTTCTTGAATCAGGGCAAAAGAAATTTATAACTGGCAATTAGGTAAAAGCGTACTCTGTCCTCCCAATACTATAAAATACCAATTGCTCGGTGAACATGTTTTTCAATACAACTGTAATATGTTGTCAAGTACACCGCAGAATATTCCTCAGCTACTGAATCTTATGTGATGAAGAGAACTGAATACATACGGAAGCGGTTTTTAAACTTCAGTTGGACCGCAATCAAATGTCAGGTAGGTCATACGATATCGTGATTTCCGTAGGATTTGATACAAACATACATTACCTTCTTTCGAGTCAGTAAAACAGGTGATTGGTACAATTCGATTTTCACAAACGCAGAGAATGTCTACAAAAATGCAATGGGAAAACAATTTTTAAAATATTCCTGAGTCATGTACTGTCTTTGTTCAGTGTACTTCAATACGGAAACAACTGTAAACAGTAAAAGCTGTAATGTTTTAGATTCAACGAATGAATACACTCCACTCAGAAGAGTCGTTTCCTTGTTTAGAATCATTAAATCTTCTTAATGCTTTTCCTTATATATTAAATTCAGTGTCTGTAGAAATAGATAAACAAATTGAGTGACATAAATATCTCGAAAACGGCCCAACTCAGACAGGTAGTTCAATCTGCCTCGTAACTCGATCTTTCCAATGATAACACTCTTATTGAAATTGACGACTTACATCTGATATGCTACCCTAAGTGTGTTCTAAAAAAGTAAACTTTGAATCAGGCAATTAAGAAAATGATTTTTTCATTTTTACACATGGAACCCAAAGAATTCAACAACCCTAGTTTAAGAACCCCTCTTTTTTTTGTAAAATTTTGAGTCTTGTTTTATAAATCTGAGACATTATTAGAGCATTTCATCAATATATAAAGAGTTGATATAGTCTATTACGTACCACAAGGGCATTTTTATTGATATAAAATATTTTGTTCTATAAACTTCTTTAGAAACATTACTGTTTAATTAACTTTTATTTTATTGATATCTTGGATTTATTCTGATTTAAGTTAAAAATAATCAGTTGATATAATTCTAAAATAAAAAAATAAAAACTAGTAATTTTGGGAATATTTTGAGCATAAAAGTAATACTTTAAACTCTATTATTGTCTTGGATATTATCTCTTTAAAACAGGCATTTGCAAATAAATTGTTAGTCAATTAAGTTTATTTGCAAATATTTTTGAGCTATTTAATAAGACTAAGAATATATTGGAAACAACATGAAGAAAATAGAAGGCCAATTTACTTACAAACAATACTAAATAAATAGAAAAACTAAAGCGTATTATAAATAATAGTATTATAAAAATTGCATTGCTTTATTTTAAAATTTGAAACTGTTTTACCCCAACTTTGATCAAAAATATATTGAAGAATTAAACGTGCAATTAAAGAAATAAACATAATTATTAAATCAATGAAACTTTTATAATTTTTAGAAAATTATTTCTGAGAAAGAATTTGAAAATAATGTATAAATTCAGCCTTCAAAAGCCTTCCATATTTAACTATAATTGCATTTAAAATATGCGCGTTTTTTATTATCACAAGCAATAAAATTTAATGAGTAAATTTGGCATGATGAATTAAAAATAGGTAAATTAAAAAAAACTTTGCAATTAAATTTTACTAAAACTAGTTCTTCTGTTCATTGATGCGTTTACCCCCAACGTTAAAAGTTAACGATTTCAGCATATTTATTCTCTGCGTCATTTAAGAACAAGCACTTTAACATCTCCTTAATGACGTCTCGAATATACTTAATCCAAGGTTAGTTCATCAATTAAGGGAAATGAGAGACATACTTTGTGGCTGTCAGCAAATTCTTCAGTGTCTCCACAGCCACCTTGAGTCTTGGCATCTTGGCATTCGCATTATTCAGTGGTAAACTGGATATGCTATATGAAACTTGACATGGAATGTGCTTCATTCAACCTCTAAGCAGATATGATAGCCATTATACGAAGCGCATGCTGACAAAATAATTTTTAAAAATCCGGGATTATTGATTTTTTATTGAGAGAAAAAAGATTTGTCAATTACGAAATGTATTTTTTTTAAAGTAGAGGATTAAAAAGTTATATTCGTACTAATTGAAGTAGAGAAAATTTAAACAATGGAAATTGCAATATTCATAACAAAGTTGTTTTAGCTGAAGGAATTTAGAATTCGCAATTTTGTTCAAAACAATATTAATAATAAATATCATATTCTTAAAAAAAATATTTCATAATAAAAAATATTTCTGGTATAAAGAACATTTGAAGTTTAACTTATCAGAAAAATTTTTGTAAGATATAAAGTTTGACTCATTAAAACTGAGAGTTTTAAGCATTTTAATGCAAAGATTATCTGTTAAGTTTTACAATAATTCTGTTTTTATTCGGCACAGTGAAACTGTTCGGATATTATTGTTTCTATCTTAGATACTGCCTGGGGACATGAGTCTCAGTGGACTCTTTCAGCCACTTGAGCCGAAGTTTCGAGATTTCATGAAGCTACATTTTAATTCCAAAAAGGAGTTAAAAAAGCGCATTCAATATTTAAAGTTGTCAACTAAATGGTTGAATAGGACAAGGATTTAAATGGTTAAGTGAGTATTCTATGCAACAAATCTAAATATCTTTCGTTGTTTCTCTATATGATGGAATTTTAGAATCTGAGCTTATCAATTTTTTGAGAATATTGGTTGTAGATGGTTTTATGAATTCCTAGAATAAAGATGCTTCATGTTTTATAAAAGAAATAAATTTCTATTTTGTCAAGTATTCCATTAGCTATTATTTTATAATTACTTAAATATTATAAATTTTTGCAATGTATTTCAATGAGTAAAATTAAATCAATTCCTGTCAAGAGATCAGTAAAAATTTCATCCAAATTTTCATTAAAAATTCTGTTTTCATTAAGTGTAGTAGTAATAGTTGGTAGTATATTATACAGTAAAGTAAGTAAGTAGTAAAAACAGTAGGTAATATAGTAATGTTTGTTACTTAAAAATATATTGTAAAAAGTATTATATAATAAGATAATATATTATATAGTAAGATTATATATTATACAGTAAATTAAGTATATGTAACAGCGATCACCAAAACTATTTTTTCTAATTGCAAAACATAAGGACGTAGTTACAATAATGAAACGTGTATTAATGTTTAAAATTTAAATTAATTTTTCAAATAAAAAGACAGCTTAAAAATGATCTTCCTTACCCTTAATTTAACCTTTATATTAGTTTACAATAAATACGAGCCGTACTGTCCTGTCTTATGACATCCAAAATTATATTTTACCATCACAAACAAGTGCAACAGAGTTGTCCTGAACTAATTAAATTCTGGTCTTGAAGCCATTGATTTGGTTTGCCACAGCAAACAGGCAGTTATTCTTTTCACAAACACTGATGTCTGCGTAATTGTTTACTAGTTTTCCCAAAATGCATTTTAGCGGAAATTAATTTTTCACCCTTTTAGACAGTGCCCGGGGGACAGCGAGTCTTCAATGGACTCTTTCGCAGCCACTTGAGCAGAATTTTCGAGATTTCACTACGCTGCGTTTAAATTCAAAAGGAGTTAAAAGCGCATTCATTATTTAGTTGTAAGCTAAGTGGTTGAATAGGACAAGGTTTTAAATGGTTAGGTGGGTATTCTATGCGACAAATCTAAATATCTTTCGTTGTTTCTCTCTATGTAATGGAGTTTTAGAATCTTATTTTATCAATTTTTGAGAATATTAGTTGTAGATGGTTTGATAAATTCCTAGAATGAAGATTCCTTAGGTTTTATAAAATAAATAAATTTTTAATTTGTCAAATTATTTGTAAAAGATTCCAATAAGTATTATTTTATAATTACTCAAATATTCTAATTTTTTTTTCTATGTTCATTAATGAGAGAATAAGCCTAATGAACACGGCCTGATGGTCAATTGGCTAGCGGTCTCACTTTTTAGTACCACATGCTTCAGATTTGAACCATGGCGGAGTCATGGATATTTGTTTGTGTTTCGTAATCCACATTAAACTGTAAGTCCCGGTTTAATTAAAGTGTGCAAAAAATGACAGCAGAGTGATTAACCATATACTCATCACACTTACAAAAGACATTATATCCGCATTAAAAATTTTAAGTGGCAGTCGGATAATTTGTGATAAAGCAGTCAAACCACGAGCTTAAATCTCAGGATAAAATCAAATCAATTCCTTTTAAGAGGCCAGAAAAATTTCATCCAATTTAATTTTCATTAAGCAAAGTAATATAGTAAATTTAAGTATACGTAACTGCAATCCTCAGCTTTCTTTTCTGACTGCTGAACATAAGGACGTAGTTACAATAATGAAATATGTATCTGTGTTTAAAATTTAAATTATTTTTCAAATAAAAGTTCTTCTTTACTATTAATTTAACCTTTAAATTAGTTTACAATAAAGAAGAGTTCATAATATTTACATACTGTCCTGTCTTTACGCACACACAGTCATATTTTACCATCTTAATCAAGTGCAACAGAATTGTCCTGAACTAATTAAACTCTGGTCTTGAAACCATTGATTTGGTCACCACAGCAAACTGGCAGTTATTCTTTTCACAACTCTGATGTCTGCTAAATTGTTCATAAGATTTCCCAACAAGTATTTTAGTGAAGAAATTAATTTTTCGCCCCTTAGACAGCGCCGGGGGACAGTGAGTCTTCAACGGACTCTTTCTCAGCCATTTGAGCAGAAGTTTCGAGATTTCATTACTCTGCATTTAAAATCCAAAAGGAGTTAAAAGCGCATTCAATATTTAGCTGTCAGCTAAGTGGCTGAATAGGACAAGGACTTAAAAGGTTAAGCGAGTATTATGTGTGACAAATCTAAATATCTTTCGTTGTTTCTCTCTATATATTGGAGTTTTAGAAACTAAACTTATAAATTTTTATGGAGAATATTGGCTGTAGATGGCTTTATAATTTCCTAGAATAAAGATTCTTGATGTTTTATAAAGGAAATAAATTTCTATTTTGTACCAAAATTTAAATATTCCATTGGCTATTATTTTATAATTACTTTAATATTCTAAATCTTTTTGCTATATATATTCTCATGTTTGTGAAAATTGCAACACCATGAAGGACTTACGCGAGTGAGCTGAAATTTTCAGGAAATGCAAATTAGCGCATGATATGCAAATGATTAGAATTTCAAATCCCGTATCGCATGCGTATTCTGAGCAGCGCCCTCTAAACGGCGGAAGGATCTGAATAAATTGACGGCTGTAGCGAGGCGTGTATGGTTATCGGTGGTTATCTGCTAGTGGTAAACGTTAGCTCAATCGTTACTTATGCCTCTTCAAAAAGAGAGCGAGATTTGAACAACTTACAGTGTTTGAATGGGGGGAGAATCATCGGCCTTCGTGAAGCTGGATTGTCTTATCGTGCAGTAGCCGCTCGTGTGCAGCGTAACAGCAGCACAGTGATGCGGCTTTGGAAGCAGTGGACGGACGAGTGTCGGACAACTCGGAAATCCGAGTGGACCCCAGAAATGTGACGCCAGCTCGCGATGATGAGACACCTGGTCCGCATGGCGCTGACGGACCATACAGCTTCCTCTAGACAATTGGCAGCACAGTGGTCAATAGCTACAGGTGTTTCGTTGTGTGCTTCATCAATTCGTAGACGTCTGCTGCAGCGTGGACTGCGCGCAAGGACTCCTTTTTATACAGGATCCCTCTCACGCTAAACCATCGCCGCCTGCGGCTACAATGGGCCGCTCAGCATAGAGACTAGCGTGCTGATTGACAGCATGCCGTGTTTTCTGACGAATCCCGCTTTAATTTGTGGTACCATGATGGCCGCATTCGTGTCAGACGCTATGCCGGTAAACGCCACCTTCCGGAGTGCTTTATCGAAAGCCACAGTGGACGAACACCCGGAGTTATTGTCTGGGGTGCCATAGCATATCATGGACGATCTCAATTGCTAAGAATTGTGGCCAATCTGAACAGAAACCGGTACATCAGTGAAGTTCTACAGCCCCAAGCTGTTCCCTTCCTTCAAAGTTTTCCAGGCGCTGCATTTCAACAGGACAATGCCCGCCCTCATATCACTAGGATTGAACAATCCTTCTATGCAACGCGGCAGGTACAGATTCTTCCTTGGCCTGCGTATTCCCCGGATATGTCGCCGATTGAACATGTGTGGGATTTCGTAGGTCGGTGTCTCGCTCGTGATCCTCGTCCTGTTGCTTCTGCAGACTAACTTTGGGTGCGCATATAAACAATATGGAATGCTCTTCCTCGGGCAGATATTCAAAATTTGTTTGACTCCATGCCCCGTCGTGTAGCAGCACTTATTGCGGGGCGTGGTGGCTACACAAAATACTATTTCCGATCTCTTGTTATTGCTTGTTTGCTTTGAACATTTAATCATTTATTTGTACTACTGCCACTCAACTGTGTAATAAATTTCATTCACTTATGACGATTCCTTCATGGTGTTGCAATTTTCACAAACATGAGTTTATTAATGAAAGGATATATTCCCAACAAATAACGCGGTCTGATGGCCAATTGGCTTGAGCTGTGGCTTTTGGTGCAACATGCTACAGGTTCGACTCATGGCGGATATTTGTTTGTGTTTAGAAATCCACATTAAACGTTAGGTCCCGGTTTTAATTGAAGTGTGCAAAAAATGACCGCAGAGTGATTAACCACGCATTCATCGCATTTACAAAAGACACTATATCCGCAATAAAAAATTTTAAATGGCAGTTGTATAATTTGTGATAAAGAAGCCAAAGCTCAAGCATAAATCTCAGGATAAAATGTAAACAAATTCAGTTTTAAGAGGCCAGTAAAAATTTCATCCAATTTAATTTTCATTAAAAAATTCTCTTTTTCATTAAGCAGTTAATATATTATACAGTAAATTAAAGTATACGTAACTGCAATCATCAAATTTGTTTTCTGATTGCAGAACATAAGGACGTAGTTACAATAATGAAATGTGTATCAGAGTTTAAAATTTAAATTAATTCTTCAAATAAAGGACCATTTAGAAATGTTCTTTCTTACCCTTAATTTAACCTTTAAATTAGTTTACAATAAATACGATTTCATAATATTTACCCAACTGTCATATCACATCCAAAGTTATATTTTACCATCTTAAACAAGTGCAACAGAGTTGTCGTCAACTAATTAAACTCTGGTTTTAAAGCCATTGATTTAGTTGCCACAGCAAACTGGCAGTTATTCTTTTCTCTAAAATATGATGCCTGCTTAATTGTTCATAAGTTTTCCCAAAATGTATTTTGGCGGGGAAATTAATTTTTCGCCCCTTAGACAGCGCCGGGGACAGTGAGTCTTCAACTGACTCCTTCGCAGCCACTTGAGCACAAGTTTCGAGATTTCATTGCGCTGCATTTAAATTCCAAGAGGAGTTAAAAGCGCATTCAATATTCAGTTGTCAGCTGAGTGGTTGAATAGGACAAGGAATTAAATGGTTAAGTGAGTATTCTGCGACAAATCTAAATATCTTTTTCGTTGTTTCTCTCTATGTATTGGAGTTTTAGAATCTTTTCAATTTTTTATGGAGAATATTGGTTGTAGACTATTATTGATAAATTTCTAGAATAAAGATTCTTGATGTTTTATAAAACAAATAAATTTTTATTTTGTCAAATATTTTATGAAATATTCCATTAGGTATTATTTTATAATTGCATAAATTTTCTAATTTTTTTGCTATGTATTTTAATGAGAGGATATCTCCACTAAACAACTGTCTGATGGCCCATTGGCTAGAACTGTGGCCGTTGGTACAACATGCATCAGGTTCGAATCCTGGCGTAGACATGGATATTAGTTTGTGGTTCGAAACGATTAAACTGTAGGTCCCGGTTTAATTAAAGTGAGCAAAAAATGTCTGCAGAGTGATTAACCACACATTTACAAACTATACTATATCCGTAATAAAAATTTTAAATGGCAGTTGTATAATTTGTGATAAAACAGCCAAAGCATAAGCATAAATCTCAGGATAAAATCAAATCAATTTATTTTGAGAGTCATTAAAAATTTCATCCATTTTAATTTTCCCTAAGCAGGTAATACATTATATAGTAAATCAAGTATATGCCACTTCAATCATCACTTTTTTTAATTGCAGAACATAAGGGAAATAGTTACAATAATAAAATGTGTATCTGTGTTTAAAATTTAAATAAAATTTTCAAATAAATGTTCATCCTTACTATTAATTTAACCTTTAAATTAGTTTACAGTAAATACGAGTTCATAATATTTACCTATTGTCCTGTCTTATCACATCCAAAGTTATATTTTACCATCTTAAACAAGTGCAACAGAGTTGTCTTGAACTAATTAAACTCTGGTCTTGAAATCATTGATTTGGTTGCCACAGCAAACTGGCAGTTATTCTTTTCACAAACACTGATGTCTGCTTAATTGTTCATGAGTTTTCCCAAGATGTATTTTAGCGGAAATTAATTTTTCGCCCCTTTAGAGAGTGACTGGGGACAGTGAGTCTTCAATGGACTGAGCAGAAGTTTCGAGATTTCATTGCGCTACATTTAAATTCCAAAAGGAGTTAAAAGCGCATTCAATATTTAGTTGCCAGCTACGTGGTTGAATAGGACAAGGATTTAAATGGTAAATTGAGTATTCTATGCGATAAATCTAAATATCTTTCCTTGTTTCTCTCTATGTAATGGAGTTTTAGAATCTAAGCTTATCAATTTTTTGAGAATATTGGTTGTAGATGGTTTTATAAATTCCTAGAATAAAGATTTTTGTTTTATAATAGAAATTAATTTTTTTTTGTCAAATATTCTGTAAAAGATACCATTATCTAATATCTTATAATTATTTAAATATCCTAAAGTTTCTGCTATGTATTTTAATGATAGGAGAGGATATCCCCATTAAATAACGCGGACTGATAGCCAATTGGTTAGAGCACCGTCTTTTGGCACCATCGACTTCAGGTTCGAAAAAACCTGGCTGCGGCATGGATGTTTGTTTGTAGTTCGGTTTCCACGTTAATTTGTAGGTCCCGGTTTAATTAGCCTAAACTGTGCAGAAATTGACCGTAAAGCGACAAATCAAATCAATAAGTAACAAATGAAATTCAGATAAGCTAGACATAGTAGGGATAGTTTTTAATAGTAGAGCATTTGAAACGTTAAATAAACTTTTCTTGTGAAAGGGAACGCTAAATAGAATTTATAGGAAATTCATTTAAAGCTATTTTTAATCTTTTCATCCAATTACAATAATTTTTCGAGCAAGAGAGTTTAAAAGGTTTTCGATGTCATTTAAATCTTGATAGATAAGTGGATTAACAGTACAATGCTTTTAAATTGATAATTGCTATTAAGCATTACATGTTAGAAAATAAATTAAATTACTTCAAATAAGAGATATTTCAGAATGATTTCCAAGATTTCTTGATGCTTTTGTAGATAATGTATTTAAAATATTAAAATTAATATTAATACTTTAAATAACTCAAGATTTGTTTGAAAACAAACGTTCATTATTACTAAATACATGGTGGCAACAGTAGGTTCCTACAGACTGACATATTTCGATGTTGCCATTGGTACAAAATCTATCTCATTAAATGGTAGGTAGTGGGACCAATCTAATTCTGGAAAAATTTCCTTCAATAAGCAATGGCCAAAATAAAAGGTGCAAGATTTCATTACGTCACAATTATATCCCATGTTAAGTCAAAAGCTCATACATGACATTAAAAAATATAACAAGTTTAATTTTATTTTATTTTAATTTAATTTTTAATTTTTTAATTTATATCTGCTAATTAAACTTGCTACTACATATTTAATTTATTTTCAAATTATGCTTTATCTAGCTGAACAAAATTTTTATAACATAAATAACGACATAACAAATTAATCTGCAAATTTGGTCTTGAATTACAAGATTATCAATATTGGCGTTAGTATTATTATGATATTTCAAGGTTTTAATTGTTTATCCTTGTCAGAATTTTTAATTTATTGTGTTTTCATGTTTGGAAAACTTTCGTAGTGAAAAATTAGTTACATGATACCATGCTTTCTTACAACCATGTGCCCGATTAACTTAACTGAAATGAATAGACAGGATTGTGTCTGTGTTGCAGGTTGGGAGTTGCATATATTTGTTTATTCTTCAATTCCTTCTATTAGCTCACACTCTCCCTATATATATCTTGTTCAAATTTTCAATCATTCATAAAATATTTTTATTCATTCACTCAAATTCAAATACATTTTTTTTTAACTTGTAGTGGATGACACTTGATGTTAATACAGTTTTTCAAATATTAATTCAGTAATTAAATTCAATTAATTAATTTTAGTTTTTTTTTTAGATTTAAGTTGCATATATCTACCAATAGATGGTGCCAGATAAACTTAAAAAAATAAATGAAAATTATTTATAAAGGACTTTCTGCAATACAGTGAAAAAAAAAGGAATTGACTTTTAAAATTTTTTTTTTATATTACTTGTTTTATATTAAAAATAGCTTCAAATCAATGGAATTATTGTCTTAAAAATCAGAAAATTTGTTACGTGTTTGAATTTTTGTAGAATATTTGGATATAAAAAATTAGCATTTCATTAACTTGTAATATAAGAAAGTAATTATATTTAAATACCTTTTTATTTTTATCTAATCAAGGGTTTAACTTGAAATGCAAGAATTTTACGAATGCAAATTAAATAATAAATTCATTATTAACTTTAAATATCCTTAATTTCTCACATTATCCTTAAAAATAATGTAATTCTCATACTAATGTCCTATTTAAAATACTTCATATGCCACATATTTTATTCCATAATATTCCCAATGAATAACAATTGCTCAACAAATCATGAAATGTATATATAATTACAAATCTTTCCCCATTACATTCTGATTGATACACGTATGCTTTTATAATAGAATTTTCACTAAAAACTTCTACATTAGCGTTATGGTTAAACCAGCTCAGTTATTAATATCAGCGATGCACTTTTTTAAGATCCGTTAATTAGGCACTTGGAATTCTACTCTGTAAAAGAATGTGGTAAGGAGAGAAAAGCAGAATTCTTGACTATTCTTTCCAAGGTTGGCAAATAATTTTGATTTTAATTTTAAGAACACTAAGTAATGGAAAAGTTCTGTACTATAAAAAAATGAAGGATTTCGTATTTTCATATCCCTTTTATGAAGGAATTAAAATTAATTTTGGTTCAGATTCATAAAAACCGGTGCTTTTGAAATCTTAAAAATATCTGTAAATAGAATAGTATAACTTAGTATAATATAAAACTAGTTCTTATTTTATCAGTTTTAATTGATATTTCATAACATGTAATTCCATATATATATATAATTATTACATATTTTTTCCTCCATTTGTTATATATATATATATTGTTACTGTATTAATAAATTTCATTAAAAACCATTCATCAGTACTTTATAATTCAGTGACATATATTTTGTCTGCCTTGTCATTTTATATACAGTTTCCACTTAATTGACTTCTATATTTGTATTGTGGCTAAACCAATGTAATTATTAATAACAGTTATGTGGTTTTTAAGAGCTTATTAGGCACTTACTATTCCATGCGTAAATAGATTGCGATAAAAATATGATAAATATTTTATCCAGTTACATCTATGCTTGGAAGTTAATTTTGCTGTATTTTATAAGAAGTATAAGTAATTTTAAAGTCATTAAGCTTTGCATATTTCTGAACCATAACATTATGAATCACTTGTATAAATTTAAAGAATACATTAATTTTCATCAAACTTCTAAAAACTGGAATGCTGATTTTTAAGTACTTAAATTATCTTTAAGCGGGACAATATGTTATAAAAATATAGTGATTACAATTCAAAAGTTTAGTTCTCTTATATTTTTATATAAAATAACATATTATATTAAAATATAACCCTTCTACTAACATATAAAGTTTTCTAATTTATACATAATAAATTTAAATTTGTACTAGTCAGATATTTTTAATTAACTTCCCTTTTTCCAACATAACTTGTTCTATGAAATCGGATGTATTGCATCGAGATGGATATACATGGAGCAAGGGAACGGAGATATGTCATTGTGCATGAACCACATTTCCGCTCGGCATGTAGGTAGATGAATGAAGCAGAAAATCTGGAAGGAAATTCTGCAAAAGCCTGAGGTATATTGCACCAGAGAGAACGTTAGGATAGCAGGTAAGGGCCCCACAGATCTTCGTTGAGGGTTCCACACCAGTTATTGACATGCTGATTATTTTGCAGGACAATATTGTAAGGATTCTCTTTCGAACAAAATGGATATTGTGCATGCTTAAAACCCTCTCATATGTAAAGATGGCCTAATTAGTGAATGACGTGAAATTGTGGAACATTTCTTCATGCTTATCATATACGCACGAATTCCAGCCCATGGGGATAGTCTTATTTCATTAAGGGCTTGTACTTTCTATATGTGAAAATGCATACGTCCATCATGCACATTCCCCATTAAATTCAATCTGCTCGAGATCTGACAAATAGATAAACCTTTGCAGTATGTGTCTTCCAATGCAGGCGTGGAATTCCATTGCTTCTTTTCTCATTCCTTTTTTGAAAGGATCCAATTCCTATCGGCGCCAATATCCATCGTCGGGTTGTATGATGTAGAAAACGTCTCTTCGGAAATCTTTCCCTATTTATTTGTTTTGCTAAACGTCCATTGTCTCCAACTCTTCCATAAACAATATGTATATCTGCCATTTCATCATTCATGGTCAATCCTTCCGAATGTAACAACAAATAGCCTCCTCCTGCAATGAACCTAGTTTCTGTCGCTCATAATTTGGTTTTCCTACTCACAGCGCATGCTTTTTATGCAGTTGGGTACATTGAATAAGACGAGTCTTTCAACGAAGGAGATAGGGAATCATCCCAATCAACCTCCAGACGAGGGAGTAGGAGAGACGCCCTATTTTGCAAACACTTTTTTATTATAACTATTTAACGTCATTTGTGACTTCATATTTTTTTGTATCGTTAGTGGTCAACCCTTAGGAATGCAACAAGTACCCTCCTCACACTATGGACCTGGCTTATGTCTCTCAGAATTCGTTTTCCTACTGACAGCGCATGCTTTTATGCAATTGGGTACATTGAAGGAGTTGAGTTTTTGGACGAAGGACATAGGAAATTATCCACAATCAACCACCTGGCGATGGAATAGGAACGACATTCTACTTCGTAAACATATTTTCGTTATTTTCATCTACTTAACATCATTTACCACTTCATGTTTCATTGCATTTGTTCGCTTTTATACGTACTATCATCTTTCCAAGTGAAATAACCATAGAGACTGACTTAACTTAGTGACACTCATAATTTGTGCCTGTACAGAACTTTTCAAATCGATTTACTTTTTGAATGTTATTATATTTAATTCAACATAGCTAACAAGAATAACGTATCGTTTTTATGATCTATGATTAGGTTCTTGGCTATCCTTCACTTACATCGGATGCAGTTAATAAATTGCTCGTAAGTGTTTGATTAGTTAATTAGTTTATGTATGTGTTTGGAGAATGATTAATTACGATAACTTTATTTAAATAACGTCAGTAACACGAACGTCTTTCGCTCAAATTTTTAAAGAGACATGCAAGTTTTTTATTACGAAATTGATTTCTTCCAGAGTTGTAAAAATGTTATTGAGAGTATAATGAACGTCGTATAAATGTTAATTTTCTAGAGTAAGATTTTTATTACAAATTAATTGCAATTTAAGTAAATCTTTCGTCAAAATGAATAGATTAATTTGGATTTACGTGAATTTACATTGAATAAAAAATAGCATAGCAATTTATTGCATTTTGCTTTCAATTTTGAGAAGTATAAATAATTTGAAATCTCTTTTGTTGCAAGTACGGCTTACAAAGCTGTGTAATGCGCCTTTCATGGAGAATTATATATTTATTTTGTTCATTAATCTTGAATAATAGACTTATGTTTATGAAAAATTAAAATATCCGTAAATGAAATAAACCTTTTAAAAACTTATTGCTTTATTTTATTTTTATTTTTATACAAAGAAACTTAATATAACTTATTATTATAGTTATACCTATTTATAAAATAAATAAGTATAGCTATTTGTAAGATAATTTTCAAAATAAAATAAAGTAAAATTAATTAAAATTAAAATTCAATTATTCATGAGTTAAATAAAATAATACTTATTTTTCTTTTATTCATAACTTGTATAAACACATGCTTTTATTTTGGCATTTACATTTAATCAATTTCAGGAATAGTGTTATGGTTAAACCAGTAACCAGCACAGTAATTAATAATAACATTAATGTGATTACTTTAAGAACTTGTTTCTTCATAAAATCAAATATGGTTAGTTAAAACTTTATTGTTTAATACATATTGGCCATTTTCGGAAAGTAATTTTGGTTTGGATTTTAAGAAGTCTAATTAATTGGAAAATGTGGATTAAAGTTTTGAAGAAACTTGAAAGTTTACATCACTTAATACTGTGCACTTTATTAAACATACAAATCGATTGTCTCCCAGATTCTTAAAAACTACTTAAGAATATCAATTTGTAAAATATACGTAAATGAAGCCAGACAGTATTGGTATATAGGGTTACAATTTAGTTCTCCTAATACTTCACATAAAAGTTACTACTTACTATAACTTAAATATTACTCTTTCTGCTATAAATGATAAACCTTCTAATCATAAAAGTTGTTAAACAAGGTTTTAACAAGAAAAAGTTTATTTTGAAAACCATTCTGTGTTTGCCTTAACTATGTAGTGACATAAAATTATTAAAACTAATTGAAACTGATTTAATAATTAAAATGTGTAAGTACTACTGTGTCCAAAAAGTAAGACCAATTTTTAATTTAGTTTGGAATTACAATTTTTTTTCTTTTTTTTTAAGGTCTGTGTGAAATTTCACGTCAAAATATTCATTAGTGTTTGAGTTACCTTGGCAACATCAACCGAAACTGATTCCGGCCCAAAATGTCTGAATTAAAGAGCATTCAATTGTGTTTGCAGAAACGTCTAGAATTTGCAGTAGAGATTCGGTGAATATTCCTGATTGATGTTGGGTAAAAAACAGTTTGAAGAAGGCTGTCGATTCCGCGTTTAAGACGAAGAGCACTCTGGTCGACTCAAACAACCGACGATTGGTACAAAAAACCGAAAGATTTAGTGCTCGCTAACCGTCTAAATTAGAGACCTTCAATGTTGGATTCAAAAAAATAAAATAAAAATAAAAATAAAAATGCCGAAAATTCATTAAATAAAATAAAAATAATTAAAAAATAAAAATTCAATTATTCATAAATGAAATTAATGAAAATAAAATTCAATTATTTTTAAATAATGTAAAATTAATTAAACTCAAAATTAAATTATTCCTAAATTAAATAAAATAATCCTTGTCTATCTTTTGTTCATAACTTGTATCCACACATACTTTTAGTTTGGCTTTTACATTTAATCAATTTCTGGAATAGTGTTATGGTTAAACCAGCAACCAGCACAGTAATTAATACTAACAATAATGTGATTACTTTACGAATTTGTTCTTCCTTCATAAAATCAAAGGCCTATGGCTAATTAAAACTTTATTATTCAATACACATATTAGTCCATTTTCGGAAAGTAATTTTGGTTTGGATTTTAAGAAGTGTAATTAATTAGAAAATGTGGATTAAAGTTTTGTAGAGTCTTGAAAGTTTACATCACTTAATACTGTGCACTTTATTAAGCATACAAATCGATTTCCTCCCAGATTCTTAAAAACTACTAAAGTATATCAATTTGTAAAATATACGTAAAGGAAGCCAGGCAGTATTGGTATATAGGGTAGCAATTTAGGTCTCCTTATACTTCACATAAAAAGTTATTACTTACTATAACTTAAATATAACTCTTTCTCCTATAAATGATAAACCTTCTATATCATAAAGGTTGTTAAACAAGGTTTTAACAAGAAAAACTTTATTTTAGAAACTATTCTATGTTTGCCTTAACTATGTAATGAGATAAAATTATTATAACTATTTGAAACTAATGTAATAATTAAAATGTGTAAATATGAATATATAATCAGAAATTTCTCGGGGATATGGAATTTCATTTTTTTTTTCTTTTTTTAGGTTGGTGGCACTGTCATTGATATCTGTGTGAAATTTCACGTCAAAATATTCATTAGTGTTTGAGTTACGCTTGACTTTGTGAGACGCTAAAACTGATTCCAGCGATTTTTGAAATGCCCGAATTAATTGAGCAAAGAACTTGCATCAAATTTTGTTTGCTGAAACGTATAGAATGTTGCAGAAGGCATTCGGTGAGCATTCCTATATTGGAAAGAAATAGAATTGGTATAAACAGTTCAAAGAAGGCAGAGAACGCGTTGAAGAAGAAGAGCCCTCTGGTCGACCATCAACCTCAACCGACGAAGCTCACGTCCTAAAAATTAAAGATTCGGTGCTTTCAAACCTTCAATTTACAATTAGAGACCTTGTGATATTGTCGGAATTTCGAAAGGATCGGTCAATTCCATTTGGGGCCTCAAACAAGTCAAATCTCGATTGGTACCGAAAACACAGAATGCTCTTGCTCACACTGCATTGATTCTTCGTGACTTTTTCGCAAAAAAATTAAACCCATATCGTTCCACAACCCCAGCATTCACACCATGCGACTTCTGGCTATTCCCTAAACTCAAAAGACCACTTCGGGAATACCGTTTTGAGTCGATTGAAGAGATTCAACGTGAATCGGCGTGCGCTTTGAAGGGAATCCCTGCCGATGACTTTTTAGCATGCATTGAGGAATGGAAGAAAAGTTAGCATAAGTGCATTGTGTCCGGAGGGGATTACTTTAAAGACGATGGAATAAATTTGGAAGAATAAACAAAGAGTTTTTGAAAAAAATTGGTCTTATTTTTTGTGCACAGTATTAAAATGCAAGCTTCAAGTGACGCTTTGAGGTCCCAAATGGAATCATAAAATTATGCTACTTTTTTCGCTTGTTTGCTGAAGAAAAGGGGCTACTAAAATTATCGTCTGATACAAAATTAATAATCACTCTGGGCTATTTAAGAGCATAAAAATAGCCTTATTTAGTTTCCTCTAATGTAAAACAAATCAGCTTTGCCAATCATATAATAAGTTTACTATGCGCAATGACCTTCGATAAACTTGTTTGCGGGAGAGAAACTTCTTTAGATGCAGCAAAATGCGCAATTGAACTATGGAGGGTTGATGTTGGATGTGCGCTTTGTGATAAACTCATAATTCGAGAGGCAATGGTGGTTTATTAACGAATTATGTCCGTCGGATGAAGCTGTTAATTTTTGAATTGTGATTAGATAGTAGAAAGGGCAAAAAAAGTCTGGGTGCAGAAAAATGCATTACTCCAAAAAGAAATCAGGACACTTTTTATATTTGAAATCAAGAATACTTCACCTATCAGAGCTAAGTTCACCAGTTAAACTTTTATTTTAAAGTTCGCAATTTCAAAAGTCTACCTTCATCCGAAATTCTTTTCCATGTTAATTTTTCATTTACTTATGACGAGTTTTTTTAATCGTATGAAATATTTTGCACCCCACTTTCATCCTATTCATGCATTTAGATAACCACTGTTGCTTTAAGGTCTCAGAACCCAAAATGTTTTAACTTCAGGTTTCCAGATAGAAGAGTATAAGTGAAATATGGATGCAATATCGTACAGTAATAGTAGAGAATTTTGTTATTTTTAGATATAATTTCAGGCATAAGTAATTAAAATACTGCATGCTTTTAGTAATCTAAATTTAAAAACTACAGTAATATAGAGTGTTCTAAAAACATATCAATAAGGCTATAATTTGATAGAAAATGAAAGATAAATGGTGTTACTATTTTAAGACAACTGATTGAACTAGAATACTAATTCGCAATTTTGGTGAAGTATGAATCACGAGTAAAGCTTGCAACTTGAGCACGAAAAAGGAAGTGATGCTAATGACCGGTTCAACCATTAGGTTAAGTCAAGATTGCATTTCGCAACACTTGTTCGGAAACTAAACGACGAAGAAAGTTAATTACTTTGAAAACAATTATGGAAATGCATTTTAAAATACTGCTTGTTAAAGACTTGGCCTGCCATTAACCCATTTGCGTTCGTGGCAATTAAATACTAATTAAGAAGTTAATATCTTTTGGAAGATGCAGGTTAGAACTTTCTTCTTTTGATTGTTAGTTTAAGAATGGTAGACTTATAATAGTTACCGTATATTTTCCATGCATAAGCCAAGAAACTTATAGAGCTTTTTCTAAAACAGAATTATTATGGATGGTATATATGCAGACAGGCCAATCACTCTAAAAACGTAAGTGATTTTTCGTTAGCTTGCGCGAGTGATAAATCCCCAAATATCGCTAAATATAGCACTTTTTATTTTTGTAACTTTTATTTCTTAAGTTTACGAATTTTTTTTTTAAGGAAATGCATCATTTGTTTTATGAAAAATTGTTTCATTTTCGAAATTGTTTATATTGCTGTTTTATTGCGAAAGCTTTGACGAAAACTGACTTTGACGAAATATGTACCTGAATAAGAGAAAAGTACAAAACGAGCACCAGAAATAATAAAATACCATAAATAATTGCTACATAAAATAACACTTGGAAAAGGAAATATGTTTCTTTCATTTCAACTTTGAAAAAAATGCCCTTTCAACTTATATAGGGATTAGTTTATAATAGGAAATATAATGTAAAATATAAGACTTGTCCATTGTGGAGTTCCAGGTAACGAGAATGTGGACTACTTTGCTAAGAAGGGTGCTTTTGATCATGCAGGGTTCTTCTTGCCATTTACCCTTCTGTGCTATTAAACATCTTGTTGAAAAATCTGTCAAAGCCTGTGCACAGAAGTACCTCACTGACGATGTATCCCATAAGCCTCGAGGTTTGGTTTGGTTTGTTGCTCTACGGTCAACGGCCGGAATGCTAGCCAATGGTCATCAGGCAGCATACGCCTTGAGGAATGCTATCCCAAAGTTGTGTAATGGCCCAAGGCGGAGAGTGGTTTCTGAATTCCGCTTAGCCACTGGACAAGACAGTTTACGGAAACATCTTTTAAACTCAGAATTGTTCCTTCCCCGATTTGCACTCTGTGCAGCACTGGAGGTTATGGAGTTATATGGAGAGCTTATCTACTCCATTTTACTTGCTCTTCCCAAGACCTTTCTCTCCGAGCGTTACTGGCAGGCCAGAGATATGTTAGATTGTTGCAGCATTTTTGTGTTGTGTTCTTTTCTTTTATTCTTGTCTCTTGCTGTAATTGTTTATAATCTGCTATTAGAAATAAAAAATATATATATAAATAATTAATATATAATACTTTTTTAAAATGTTAAAATAAAAAATTTTTCTTCATATTTTTCTAATATTAAAAAAAAAAAAAATCTGATTGGATAATTTTTCCTTCACACTGCGCATGCTGTTTAGATAATTTGAGTTGAAACTTTTATTTCACCGAACTGTAGCTTCTATTTCTACAAATTGTATTAAAAGAAAATACTTGGGCCGACAGTAATAGGGCAATCAATATTAGAAACTGCAAAACTAAGACACTTTCAATCATTATTATATGATTCAAGTTTTTAAAAATAATATATAAATACTTTTTCATCATCTGTGTATCTAACATTTTGCATATATGTGTCACGAACAGCCTATCAACGGCTGATTAAGGGAGGGCATTACTTTCTAGGATTGGTAATTTCTTTTTAGGTATAATATTTAATTAATTTTAAACAATAAATAATATTTGATTCTCTTTCACATTTATTCCTTTTAAGTAGCAGAACATTTAATACAAGGGAGGAAGGTAACTTCGAACTTGGTAAGGGAGAAAAGCAGCTTAGAGTCTCATAAGGGAGTAAGGTAACTTAACCTAGTAAGAGAGGAAGCTAACTTTGCAAGGGCTTTAATTACATTAAAAATTATTTTTAAATTTTAACAATCGAATTTTTAAATTACATAACACTAAAAGAAAAATTAGATGAAAAAAAAATTCTACAATAATTATTGAACTTTTTGTCTTCCAGAACTGCTTTGTGCAGAGGATATCTGACTAGCATCCCTAACAAGTAATCGATTCGTCTGTTTCCACTTTTAAAACAGATGTTTATTTCTCCACATAATCAATGATTGAACCGTATGTAAATTATCAATAAAAAATGTAGAATACTTTTCTTCTTTTTTTTTCTTTACTTTTTTATATTTTTCTTCTTTTATATATTTTCTTTTACATCAGTTGTTATTTTTCATTTCTGAGAGCAATGATGGCAAAGAAGACCTTCAGTGATTTCGAATTTAAGATTTCCTGCGCACTAACTGCGCATGCGTGTAATTTTTAGGCTACGCGCCGATCAATATTTCTTTTTAAGTAGCGATTTTTTATTTAATCTTTACAATAAGTAAATAATGTTTCAATGAAAATTTTCATGGCTTAAATCGAAATTAGCCACTTAAAGTTAAATAGCGATTCGCATTTGATTGATTAAATATATCACTTCGCTCTGATATTTCCTTTTTTCAATTCCTACTATTAGTTCATACTCCCTATATATATTTATATATCTTGCTAACATTTCCAATCGTTAATGAAATACTTTTTAGTCATCCAATAAAAATTCAAATACATTTTTTGAACTTGTAGTGGATGATGCTTGATGTTAATTCAGTTTTTTTCAAACACTAATTCATTAATTAAATTTAATTAATTAATTTTAGTTTTATATGGGAGAAAACAATTTCTCTTATATAAGATATTTAGCAGGATACAAATTTAGAATAAATACTGTCGGTGGCGAAGCGTAGATCGCTGGAAAAAAATGTTTTGTAAATAAATACTGGAAATAAATTAGAAACGAAAAAATAGAAAGCGAATAAATAGTAACAAACAAAAATAATAGTCCAACACAATATATATAGAAAGGAAAATGGAAAATTGCAAGGAAATTCCGCTTTCTATTTTGCCACTTAATATTGTGATTCTGTCATATGCATATACATATTTACATTAATTGTAATTATTTAATGAAAAATTAACTAAAATAAAATTTTTTCTTGTTGTCCTAAGTAGGGGATTGACTTTAAGACTTTTTATTATATTACTAGTTATAACTGTCGTTTAGTTTTAAAACCTTTAAAAAATAGAGATAAAGATTGGATTTTTATAATTGAATTATTAGTAGTGAGAAACATTGAAAAGCTGTGAAGCAGGCCTATAGAAAACACGCGAAAAATATTAGAATCATTTTTTAAATTGATTTTGTATTATTTTTTATGTGTATATACCCGAAAAATAATGGAAAAAATTGATCGTTTATATTGACATGTTGAAAGATAAAAAAATGCTGTATGATCATACAGCACATATTTCTTTAGAGTTAATATTTTCATAAATGAGTATTAAAAATATGGGGATTCAAAAATTAAAAAGCAGAGTTTCAGTTATCAAAATATTTATCTATAACTAATAAGAAAAAATATTAAACAGAATGTAATACAGAATTAAAGGGCCGTTAAACTAATAAAATTATGTATAAATATTGACATACAAAAATAAAATTATAAATGCTCAAATACATATTATTATATAATTAAGGATACAGAAAAAATAAAAATGCATATAAATATAACAAAGGAAATATTATTTTCAAATAGTATTTAGATGCATTATAAAAAGTTTCATAACTTATCTAAATACTTAAACACCCTAATTTTAATTTAGTGTATGTTCTTTGGTAAAGCTTAAAGGAAAAAAACACTACTTTTTTTTTATAAGCATACAGCGTTTGTTTTTAATCAAAAGTTTTTATTTAATGAAAAAATAGTTGGTTTTAAAATTTGTTTTTGAAAATTATAATAAAAATCATCGAATAAATAGTAAACAAGTAATATAAATTTTTTTTTATATTACTTGTTATTATTATTATTATATTACTTATTAATATTTTTTTTATTACTAAGCCACCCTATTTTTTTTCACTATATTGCAGAAAGTCCTTTTTATAAATAATTTTCATTCATTTTATTAAGTTTATCTGGCACCATCTATTGTAGATATATGCAACTTAAATCTAAAACTAAAATGAATTAATTAAATTTTAATTACTAAATTAATATTTGAAAAAACTGTATTAACATCCAGTGTCATCTACTATGTTCAACAAAAATGTATTTGAACTTGGAGGATGAATAAAAAGTATTATAATAGAAGGAATTGAAAAAAAAACTCTTCTCAGCAAACATATGAAAATATAAAAACTTAACGATATATTTAGACAATTTTTGTGATGCACGTGTAATTATTTTCTCTTTTATAGCAAATTTCTGAAACATATATAAAAGAAAAAAAAAAATACATATAACAAAATAATAATGATTAATCTAACTACATATAATAATGATAATAATAATAAACTGCAATAATGTTTTTATTAAATCTTTTTAAATTATTTTTTATTTTATGCTAAAGCAAGGAGAAAAAAGCTTCTTTATGCTTTCTTAACATTTTACCCTATAATTTTACATTGGTTCCCGAATATTAAATTTAGAGAAATTTCTACTGCATAAAAATTTGATACCGCATAGTATTTTTTCGGACAACAATTTGCGAAGCTTTTAAGAAAGGATTTTCATTCATTCTTTATGTCCAACAAGTCATTATTCTTCTTTCTACTTTTTTTTTTTTCTTTTTTTACGACTTGCACTAAAAATTTAGAAACATCAAATTCTTTATTTAATCACGAAAGAATCTGCAATCAAATAGTATTTTAAAAACACAAAAGAATTTTGTAAAAATACGACCAAATGTCATATCAACTATAACAAACGACCCCTTTTGCTGTACTTATCAGAATTTTTTCTGTACTTTTTATTGCAAAAAGTTTTCTCTTTTCACATATTTCTGTACGTATTTCACTCAGATAAATTATGCATTAAAGGTAAATGTCAAAAATTTGTGAGGACGTATGAAAGCGAATGTCACGAATGAAAGCAATAAAATTATATTTAAAAACCTTTTTATGTAATTACGTCATTTGATTTTCCTGTTATTTTTATTTTTAATATTTGCATTTAACAAATACTTTGGAAACTAAAATTTCAGAGTACGTTTTTGAAAGGATTATTCGAAAATATTTGCAATTATATAAGTTTTTTTATTGGTGTACCTGGTTTCTAAAATAAGAAACATTATTTCACGGCAAACAATGAATAAATTTTTCACAGTAGTATACGAAAATAGTAGGAAAAAAATAGGTTTATAAGTATCTGCAGTTTCTGCTGGTAGAACTGTATAACGAAATTTCAAAGTAGTCATATTTTAGTATGAGTACTTTATATTTATAAGAAGAACTATGTTGACGAGCCATTGAGAGAATAAAGAGGGCAAGAATCCACCCTTTGCAACAAGATGGTTAAATGTGAGCCCGTCTATAATTCATAGACTGTAGCATGCGCATCTAGAATCATCTCCTAAAAGTTATATCCTACTTAGATACAGCACTTAGAGATCTAAAATCCTACTTCTATAAATGTCGTAGATGACTGAAGTATGCAACTAACTGCAAGGTTTGGTTTGGCGTGTCCCTCTACATAATTTTTGTGCATAATTTAGGCTAATTAGATCTGGGTTCTACAGTTTAACACAGATTCACATAGTTCTACAGTTTAACGTAACGAACCACTAACAAACATCCATGCCACCGCCAGGATTAAAACATGAAGCTTGTGGTACCAAAGGCCAGAGCGCTAGCCAATTGGCCATCAGGCCACTACTAACTGCGAGGAGGCAGTAAAGCACTACACCAAACAACCTCAGACTGGTATCCAGATCAATTACACATAGAAAACTTTTACAAAGGACTTTTTATATACAGGATTTAAAGCAATGTTTTCCTCTACCACATCCCCCAAATAAGACCTCTAAATATGTACGTATTCATGGAAATTGAAATTCAAGTAAATCGATGTCTATATTCTTTCTAGTGAGTATAGAGTTTGTTTGAAAGTAACAAGAAGATTGTTAGTTTTTCTTAATTGTTAGTCAATTATTTTCCAATTAATAATCTTCTGATTTACTTTACCAGGAGCTCAGAATAAGCTATTATTTTACATAAATTCATGAAATACAATATAATCTTGAACTTTCCTTACAAACTTGACGGGGAGGTATCCAACATTGAACGAATAGCATAGGAAGGTATGACATTATACGCTGCAGCGAGTATATCAATGCTCGAGATTCTTATTAAAAAGCCTTTGAGGGTGACCTGTCAACATAAATTGTTATACGCCAATTTGGCTGGATATTCCTTTTGTGTATTTTCTAGCTCAAGGGGTGGCCAACCCGCGGGCCACATGTTGGCCGAGAGATTCATCCCACTTTTACAAAATATATTTATTTTATAATGGCCGAAGTAGTGGAAACCAATGTTTTAAAAAAATACATTATGTGTGCATCCCTATATTCAAAAATTAACTACCGAAATTATAAGAAAAAAATTAACTTTGATTTTAAATATTATTCTTGCGAATATATGACCTGAGATGTTGCCTCGTTTTATTTATGACTTTACAATTATGATTTCGCAGAATATTTAAATTATATTCTGAATTCATGAGGCGCTCTTGTATTGGAACATCTAATAAATAAGTTCTATGTTTCACTTTAAGTGACCTCAGTGACCATTCCTATATACGCACCGTTGATTGTTGATAGCAGAGCAAATCAGATTTCTAGTCTAAGTTGTTAACGCTTTTGGCTCAACTTACACCTACGAATGATTTTTTTTTTTTCGGAAATGAAGTTGATAAACACTAAACGCGCTCAAACATAACGGACCCAAAACCAATTACGATGTGCAAATACATAAATTGAGATCGATTTGCCTAAGTGAAAGAGTGAATAAACACATATCGCACTAGTAAAATAAATATTTTTTAATGATTTCAATTTTTTTATTTCGATTATATATATATATTTTTAGATTTCATTTTTTTAAAATATTTCTTTATTAGGTGCGTTTAGTATCATTATTATTATATTATCTATGTTTACATATAGGAATAATAGTCAACACAAAAATAATAACTCATTATGTTTTAATTTTTCACTTCAAAAAATGTCTATAGTGGTCTAAATCTAATATGGGAATATATAATTTTATATGCGACCCACAAGGCATTTATTTTGGCCACCCCTGGTATGGCTAATGAAAAAAGAATGCGGAGATTTTTTTTTCTTTTTCCAATCGCATTTTTTTTGTCTTTCGATTTTTCACTTTTCAACGAAACACGTACCAAATCACGATAATGTACCGCTCATGAGCATCAAACTTACGTGAAAATCTTCACGACAATACAGGGATACTGTCACGATACAGGGTAGTTGATGGCTGTGATCAACACGAACGCACTTATTGAAAGAGGATGTGCTTATATACGTGGACGGAAATCCACCCTCCAGTGTATGGACGCTTGCAATTGCAGATTCAATAACTGCAAAATGCTTTCTGCAAGGAGGATATCGTGTACTTTTCATCTTCAGGAAGATCAGTTACGGCAGCCTGAAGATCATCTGAGCCGTGACATTATCATAATCAGTTCTCAATGAACTT
>BPLR01005509.1:0-89340 GCA_021605095.1 Caerostris extrusa | reverse complement strand
AATGGTAATCTTTGCGTTGCTGATGATTTTCCTTTTGCTTAATCCGGGTATTTAGTAGCATTACTGTTTCCGTTAATAACGTGGAGCATAATGGAAAATATCATAAAAGTGATTTTGAAAATGGGTTTTGGATTGGATTCACTCTTAATTGCATTTTGCTGGCTTCCACCATGTACTGCAGCATTCTTTTCGGAATTTTGCCCTAATGAACTTTTTAAAGACAAGATATTTATTGCCTAAGAAAATTATTATGGAAGTGTTTGACAAGCATAATAACGCATGATTGATTATGTAAATTCATAATAATTTAACTAATTATTATTTTTTAATCGAATTACTTATTCTTATGATTTAACTTTTGCATTTAATAATTATTGTCAAGCCATTTTAATTGTCGTACCAGACATAATGATTACATTACTTATTGTTACCAATATTGAGACGGAATATATAAAGATTTGCTATGGATTTTAATGATCAAATATATCAATTTAGAAATAAAAAGCGAATAGTGATTATATGGTGGTTCAATGATTTATTTTAATATGAAAGTATGTTTCTGTTCTTTTATATTAATTGTTCAATCTATATTAATTGTACACTTTTTTTTAAAATTGAATTGAAGTAATGATTAAAATTATTATAAAAAGAATATTTTCATGATTGAGTTAGGGAGAAGTTCGTTGAATGATTCTGAGTAAGCTTAAATATATCTTTTTGAATTATTTTGAGATAAGGTACGTGAATTTCTTAACAGAATACCTTACATATTTTTTATATGCACAAACAAATATTTCAACATTATTCGTTTAATTCAACTATATCTAAAATACTATATGATTTACAGAGCAAAAACTGAGAATTTTAAATTATTTCAAATGCTTCAGGTCTAAATTTTTAATAATGAAAACATTATTAATAATTAGCAAAAATAGCTTAATTTGGTAATTAATGATATAAAAATTTAAGATATCAAAACATAATTCTTAATTTCAAAAGATACCTCCTTAAAAATTCTATTTAATGCAAATAAACATAAAAAAAAAGAAACATATCTATACAACAATAAAAATCATGTTATTAACTGTCATTAAAAATTATTATTTCATTAAATTTATAATTAAGGAAACTTTTTAAATAAAATGTTGCGCTTTTTCAAAATATAAGGAAAAATAATTATTCCAAATAAAGTTAATGGAATTCATTTATATAGCTTTTACTTACACTGATCTCAGTTTTCCAAATATTATATGAACAAAACAAAATGAATTTTGTAGACATTCAAAAAGTTCATCAATATAGTTAAAGGATATTTATTCCAAATTATTATCTAGATAATTTATAATTTATATTATGTATATTTCTCAAACATCAAATTATATTAAATAAAATCATTTTCTACCTAGTTAATTTGCGTTACATTTACTTAAAATGTCACCAAATTAGATGTCACAATAATAACCTGAGTTTTTAAGTTTCGTGCACTTTAAAACATTTTATGGAAACATTCTAAAAAGATTATACATGTTGCATCTGTTTAAAGATTAATGACAAGCAATTTTCCATCCACCTATAGCCATCTATTTCGGCTCGCACATACCCTAAATTATAGGCCATAAAATATTCTTATTTCCGAACTGCGTACGCTAATCTATTGAGATTCCAAGCTAAATCTTTTCCCTTAGCAATTTGTTACAGACTGTGGGAATTCCGAATTATATCTGACATGACGTAGCTTCCTTTTAAGTAGAGCCACAATATCTTTTTACTTAAACGATCCACCCTCCGAAATCCCAGGCCTTCACTTACCAAACGATAGTACCATTTATTTTCCCAGAATACCCCCAAAGACACCTCTCGCATAAACGAATCATATTTATCACACAGCGAATTTTGACTAACGCGGAATTTCAATAAACTTTCACTTGGGGAATGAATTTATCAAAATGCTACTATGCCTTGAATTATTGAATTATTAAGATGCTACAGCCCTCATCTATACCATGAATTATTAGTCCTGAAATCTAAGGCAAAAAGCCAAAATTACAGCGTTGGATGATCAGAGGTACCTCGTTTGAATCCTAGTTACTATAAAAATATAGCTAAGTTTATGTTAAATCCTATCTTAAGTTTATGTTTTAATTTTTTTTTTTATATTAAATTTTTTATTTACTCACATTTCATTTAATTAAATTACTTACCAAATTTTGTTTTAATAATTAAGATGAGTTTTTTAAAAGTTTTAAGCACTTAAAACCTCTTATGAAACATTCTATAAGATTTTTAAATGTTGCATATTTTTAAAGATTAATGACAAGCAATTTTCGGTCCACCTATAACCATCTATTTCCTTTAACACATACCCTATATTATAGGCCATAAAATATTCTTATTTCCCACACTGTGTAATCTAATCTATTGAGATTCCGAAGCTAAATCTTTCCCGATAACAATTTGTTAAAGACTGCAGAATTTCCGAATTCCATCTGACATGACGTAGTTTCTAATTCAAGTTATAGCACAATATCGTTTACTTTAACGGCCCACCCTCCGTAATCCCAGCCCTTCACTTACCAAACGATAGTACCATTTATTTACCTCAGAAGGCCCCCAAAGACTCCCGCCGCAAAAACGAATCATATTTATCACACAGCGAATTTTTGACTAACGAGGAATTTCAATAAACTTTCACTTTGGGATGAATTCCTTATCAAATGGTACAACCCGCCTCTTCCATACTTTGAATTATTAATCCCGAAATCTAAGTTAAAGAATCAAAACATTACAGACAGCTCTGGATTACCAGTGCTACCTTCCCTATGACCTTAGCTACGATAAAACTGCAATTAACAAATTAGCAGTTGCCAACAACAAACCATTGAATTCTTGCATCGGCGAGGCCGAGCGAGCAGAGGCCATCCTGTAGCACATGTATTGGAAACCGATTATACTTGATGATTACAACACCGTGCAATTAATTACGTTACTAAGCAGAAACAAATTAAATCTTTTATGCAATTACTAACATGCGATGAATATGAGAGAATTTGTTTCGAGGGCGGGGGGGGGGATGGTAGCAGGATAGTTGTTGAGGTGTTTTCTCTTTTTACTAGCTCTCCCCTATTCAATAATAAGATATTATTATCGCCTTCCAAAATGTTCCCTGGAAGTTGTTATGATGGCTGTGCATTATCAGTTAGGAAGCGGATGGCGGAAACAGGTTTTTAAATTGATTTCACGGTTGCAGGCAGTCTTTTCAGCGGATTAAAAGCCTTCCCATCCCCCCCCGCTCACCATTGGAAGATTTTATTTTTGTAGTAATGGTAATTTTGTGTTGCTGATGATTTCCTTTTGCCTAAAATCCGGGTATTTAGCATTATTGTTTCCATTATCACCGTGAAGCAAATTGAAAATATCATAAAAGAGATTTTGAAAATGAGTTTGATTGAATCCACCTTTAATTTTACTTTTGCTGCTTTCACCATGTACTGAAGCATTTTCTTTGGAATTTCGTCTTAATGAACTTTAAAGACAAGATATTTATTGGTATAAGAAAATATTATGAAGTTTTGACAATATAAGGTGTTTGATAAGAATCATAAGACAAGTTTTTATTTTTTAATCCAAATTTTATTATTTTGAATCGATTTAATTATTTCTATAAAAAATATTTAATTATTTCAATCAAACCATTATAATTATTAAAACGCAATTAAATTTGTTATAATAATATACACTTTGTTGTTAAAAAGCGAATAGTGATTATATGCTGGTTCAATGATTTATTTCAATAAAGTATTTTCTGTTATATGAATTATTAATTGTAACTTTTTTAAAATTGATTGAGTAATGATTAAAAAAAAAACTTTTTCATGATTGAAGAAAAGTTCGTTATATAATAAATAAATGTATCAATGTAAATTATTTATTTCAATATGAATATATGTTATTGCATACACAAATATAGAGAATTCATAATAAAAATAATAAAACTATAATTTAATGATTTTTTAAATCGATTTAAATGCTTCAGGTCTATATTTTTAATAATTAAAATTATTGCTAATTAGCAAAAATAGCTTATTTTTAATACATGAATAAAAATTAAGATAAAACATATTTCTTAATTTCAAAGATGATAATTTAAAAATATCGACTTAATGCAAATAATTAAATAATAATGTATAAAGATTTGTTATTGATCATTAAAAATTTTTTATTTCATCAATTTATTTAGAAATTTTTTTTTAAAAAAAGGCGTTTTTCAAACCTAAAGGATGATAATATTGAAATATAGTTCAGTGGATTTATTCAAGCTATTAAAAATGATTCAATTCTACAAATACTATAGAACCGAAAAAGAAATTTGTAAATTCTATTATTATCAAAATAGTTAAATTATTTATTATAAGTTATTCTCTATTTAATTTCTAATTTATGATATTATATATTTTCATCAAACTATTATATTAAATGAAAATCTTTTCATCTAGTTAATTTGCATTTCATTTACTTAAAATACACTCACCATATTTGATGTCATAATAAATAACATGAGTTTTTAAGTTTCCCTTGTGCATTTTAAAACATTTTACAAAGCATTCTATAAATTATACATGTTGCATCTGTTTTAAAGATTAATGACAAGCAATTTTCTATCCACCTATAACCATCTATTTCCTTTAACACATACCCTAAATTATAGGCCATAAAATATTCTTATTTCCAACGCAGCGTACGCTAATCTATTGAGATTCCAAGCTAAATCTTTCCGATAACAATTTGTTACAGACTTCAGAATTCCGAATTATATCTGATATGACGTAGCTTCCTAATTCAAGTAGAGAACAATATCTTTTACTTTAACGATCCACCCTCCGAAATCCCTGCCCTTCACTTACCAAACGATAGTACCATTTATTTTCCCAGAAGGCCCCCAAAGACACCCCCCCGCATAAACGAATCATATTTATCACACAGCGAATTTTGACAAACGCGGAATTTCAATAAACTTTCACTTTGGGGTGAATTCTTATCAAATGGTACAACCCCCTTCTATACCTTGAATTATTAATTCCGAAATCTAAGGAAAAAAAGCGAAACTTACAGACAGCGCTGGATGATCAGAGCTACCTTCATATGAACCTTAGCTACGATAAAACCGCAATTAACAAATTAGCTGTTGCCAACAACCAAGGTTGAATTTGCATCGGTGAGCCCGAGCGAGTAGAAGCCCATCCTGTAGCACGTGTATTGGAAACCGATTAAACTTGCTGATTACTACGCCGTGCAATTAATTACGTACTAAGCAGAAACAAATTAAATCTTTTATGCAATTACTAACACGCGATGAATATGAGAGAATTTGTTTTGGGGGGCAGTGGAAGGAGGGCAGAGGGGAGGGGTTTTCTCTCTTTTACCAGTTCTCCCCTATTCAATAATAAGAAATTATTATCGCCTTCCAAAATGTTCTGCTGGAAGTTGTTATGATGGCTGTGCATTATCAGTTAGGAAGCGGATGGCGGGAAACAGGTTTTTTAAATTGATTTCGCGGTTGCAGGCAGTCTTTTCGGCGGATTAAAAGTAAGCATCCCCCCCCCCCCATTGGAAGATTTTATTTTGTAGTAATGGTAATTTTGCGTTGCTAATGATTTCCTTTTGCTTAATCCGGGTATTTAGTAGCATTAAGTTTCCGTTATCACCGTGGAGCAAATTGAAAATATCATAAAAGAGATTTGGAAAATGAGTTTGATTGGGTCACCTTAATTGAATTTTGCTGTCTCCCACCATGTACTGCAGCATTTTCTTCGGAATTCCGTCTTAATGAACTTTAAAGACAAAATATTCATTGGTGTAAGAAAATTATTATGAAGTGTTTGACACGTATAATAACATAGGATTATTATAGAATCATAATATTATAACAATAATTGTTATTTTTTAATAGAGTTACTTATTCTTGTAACTGAATTTTATATTTAATTATTCTATCAAACCATTATAATTGTCTTGGAATCATAATAATTACATTACTTATTGTTGCCAGTAATAAAACGTAATGTATAAAGATTCGTTATTGAAGTAGTAGTAGCTTAATATTAGCAATTTAGGAAAAAAAATATAGAAATTATATGATATTATGGTTTATTTATTTAAATATGAAATTATGTTGTTGTTCTCTTTATAGAATCATAATAATATAACTCTAACAATTATTTTTTAATCGAGTTACTTATTGTTACCAGTATTAAAATGTATTTTATAAAGATTTTTTATGGATTTAGTAGTTAAATATGTATATTTAGAAAACAAAAGGGATTAGTGATTATATGATGATTCAATGATTCATTTCAATATGAAAGTATGTTGTTAGTCTATTACAGAATCATTATATTAATAATATATTTAATTATTATTTTTAATCACGTTACTTATTGTTGCCAGCATTAAAGCGTGATGTTTAAAAATTTGTTTTCAAATTAACTGAAATTTTGGAATAAACCATTTAAGGCAACTAGAACCAATTTACAAAGACACTGTCCATTTCGATTTTTTATAACCTAAACTAAATGATTTATAAAGAGAATCTCAATTTATATTTTATGAAATTTGTTATATATTTTATTTAGAAGAGTAGTTAGATTGTCATTTAAATACTTGATGGATTTAATAGAAACGAAATGAGTTAATCAAAATGAGATATCGAGGCAGGTGTACTGGGATATAATTGAACCCAAGTCTTTCATTTGGGAAATGCAATTGCAGAGAACTACATCTAGGTTAAGTGAATAATTAAATATTGAATTGAACATGGGAAAGAGAGTATACAATTGAATGCTATGTTAAATGCAATGCAAAACAATTTTTTATTTATATTTTAACTTACATTTCGCAAATTCAAAATTCATAGTTTATCACAAATGTAGTAGACATATTTAAATGTAAATTTTATTTATGTACGCTATACTTTAAAAATCAATATAATACACTATATACAAACAATACATTATATACAATATTATGTAATACAATATAATATATACAATTAAATATACAATACACTTAAAATAATTCACTATAAAAATATACACTCAGTATATAATTGGTAATTTTGTTTTTTAGTCACTTCTAGTAAACATCAAAATCGTGCTTTAGATACTTTTTTTTTTTTTAAATGCAAAAATGTCAAATCATTTTTAAGAAATTCCATTTGTTTTACAGGTAAAGAACTTTATTGCTTACAATAGCTATTTAGTTTTTTTTAAGTATATATACTAATTAATTATCAAATAAAGGAAAATTTGATAAATATGCTTGTTATTGTATCATAGGATCATCATTTTTGTGTGGGAACCTTTTTCCTTGTGATAGAGGCCAAATTGGTATTAATTAATTAATTTGCCCTTACAATAATAACATTCAGCAATTAGATATACGAGTCACACCTTACTTAATGATATTAATTAATTAAATCCAATAAATGAGAACATAAATGTTCTCATTTATCGTATATGAATATCACTTCAGTCAATTATTTTCTGAAAATTAATATATATTTCTAATACTTACAGATAATAATTATTTACTTTTTCTCCTTTTATTCATCTTTTTTTTTAAATATGACTAATTTTGACAAAAAACCTAATAGATTAACTACAACAAATGGCTAACGGTGACAATGCGATATAGAGTGAAATTATTATTCATTAATGTTCTTATTATGTTACATCAATATTGCTTCTTATGTTCAAACGAAGATTAAAAGCTCCGTTATAAATAAACTCCCCAAAATGCTAATAGACTAATTTTGATAACAGAATAACCCAACGAAATATATGTTGGTGATTTGTAGGGACTGTAAACAGAAAGTTGAACTATTGTATTTTCATAAAGTATTTTTAATATGAATTGATTTTCATAAATGATTTTAACAAAAAATAATTTCTTTGTAAAAAAATAATTTATTTTTATTGTTATTTATCATTACAGATATGGTCGTTATTTTTATTGTTATTTATCATTACAGATCGTTATTTTTATCGTTATACAAATAGTCACTATTTTTCATGATCCTTTCAATCAACATCGTTTTTTACCTTATCTAAAAGATTAAAAGCTTCACCATGAAAAACCCTTCCATAGCACTTACAGACTAATTTGGACACAATGACCACTTGACTAACCTTGCAGAGGTGACAGTTGGTTTCTTATATGTCTTGCGTGTTTTTCGTTAAAATGAATAAATTGAATATCGTGTGGTCATAAAATGCTTCGTTTTGGATGGATTAAACCCCAAGGAAATTCATTCGCGCAAGATGGGTGCCACTGAATGCCGATCAAAGCAAATGCGCAAAATTGATTTTCGCAGCAATCTTTGGACCAATTCAATAGAGATCCGACCGATGTTGTGCGTAGATTTGTCACCATGGATAAGACATGGGTCCACCAATACACGCCAGAAACAAAACAGCTGTCCAAGTAGTGGCTGGTGGTTCAGCGCCAAATAAAGGCAAAGTCGATCGAATCTGCCGGGAAGGTCATGGCCAACGTGATTTGTGATGCGAAAGGGATCCTGTTAATTAATTATCTTGCAAAAGGCAAAACAATAACAGGTGAATATTATACCAACCTTCTTGAACAGCTGGATGCCAAAATTAACGAGAAGAAGCCTGGATTGAAGAAGAAATAAGTCACCTTTCACCAGGACAACGCACGTGTGCACAAAGGGTGCGTTGGCGATGGGAAAACTGCGGGATTTGGGATACAAATTGTTCTGCCATCCCCCCTCTCCCCTGATTTGGCACCCCCAGACTTTCATTTGTTCCCAAACTTGAAGAAATTTGTTTCTGAAAGAACTTCGCATCAATGAAGAAGTTGAGAGGGTCATAGATGAATATTTTCACAATCTTCCAGAGTCTCACTTCCAGGGAAGGAATACTGATGTTGGAGAAACGTTGGACCAAGTGTGTTGAAGTCAAGGTAGGTTATGTAGAAAAATAAAATGGTTTTTTAACTGAAAGTCGCCATCTTTCCTCGTCAAGCCGAGAACTTTTCACTTTACCCTCGTATGACAGATTCTTGTAATGTCAACAATTTTTTATGAGTTTTGCTTGAATTCTTATAAATTAATATTAACATTTGCTATAAATTTATGTAATATACTTACGTTCATATTGAAGTAAATCATTCAGCCATCATATAATTACTTCTACACTTTGTTTGGGGAATTCATATATTTAGCTAATAATTCAATAACAAATCTAAACCAGCCTCACGATTCACTGGCCAACGTGCGCCGCTGGTGAGGGTTAGGGCTGAGGTTCAATCTGATAGAGGATTTTTGTAGACACTGTTAAAAAAAACAGAAGATTCGATGACGTTTGTGATGTTCAGCCTCTTGCCTCGTGAGTCAGACACGCAAGTGGGATTTTTTTCGGGTTTTCTCCCGTACGGTATGAAAATGTGAGATAGTTCCCCCCAAATGTCCTCCCAGAAAGCACTTCTCTCCTTCTTCAGCAACTCGGAGCCAAGTTAGATCTACACAAGGGTGCTCCACCACAGAAGCTGAATCTTTTACCTCCATCCATGAGTAGACTACTCATGGCGTGGCCATTCCGCATTGGCGGATACTAAAGATTAGTCACAACCACATACTTCTTGCATATTGAAATAAATCATTGTACCATCATATAGTCCCATTTGTATTTTGTTTTATAAATTGATATATTTAGTTCAATAACAAATCTTTATACATAACGATTGAATAATGGCAAAATAAGTAAGAATATGTAATATAATTATTATGATTGAAGGATAAGTTATAATAATTTGTAATCAGTTAATAATTCAATAACAAATCTTTATACATGACGTTTTTAATAATGGCAACAATAAGTAATATAATTATTATGATTGAAAATAATAATAGAAATAATCATACAAATTAGTCACTCAATTAAAAAATAGTAATTATAGTTAATATTATAAAATCATAATATTATTTTATAATAGAGCAATAACATATTTCTTTCATATTGAAATAAATCATTGTACCATCATATAATCTCTATTAAATTTTTTTTCCTAAATTGACAATATTTAGTTACTAATTAAATAAAAAATCTTTATACAGTACATTTTAATACTTGCAACAATAAGTATTGTAATTATTTTGATTAAAAGACAATTATAAGGGTGTGATAGAAATAATTAAATATAAAATAAGTAACTCGATTAAAAATAATAATATTGATGGTTAGAATATTATGATTCTATAATCAATCATCTCTTATGATGCTTGTCAAACACCTTATATGAATAAGAATTATTTTCTTATACCGATAAATATCTTGTCTTTAAAGTACATTAAGATGAAATTCTAAAGAAAATGCTCCAAAACGTTGCAAAAGGCAGCAAAATGCAATTAAGGTTAACCCAATCAAATTCATTTTCCCAATCTCTTTTTATAATATTTTCTATTTGCTCCACGGTGATAAGAGAAACTTAATGCTACTAAATACCCTGATTAAGCAAAAGGGAAATAATCAGCAACGTAAAATTACCATCACTACAAAATAAAATCTTCGAAGGGGTGGGGTGGGGGGTGTGTGTTCACTTTTAATCCACTGAAAAGACTGCCTGCAACCGCGAAATCAATTTAAAAAACCTGTTTCCGCCATCCGCTTCCTAACTGATAATGCATAGCCATCATAACAACTTCCAGCGGAACATTTTGGAAGGCGATAATAATTTCTTATTATTGAATAGAGCAGAGCTGGTAAAGAGAGAAAACACCTTCACCCCCTCCATCCTTCCACCCCCTCCCCCTCCCCAAAACAAATTCTCTCATATTCATAGCGTGTTAGTAATTGCATAAAAGATTTAATTTGTTTCTGCTTAGTACGTACACGTAAATCAGCAAGTTTAATCGGTTTCCAATACACGTGCTACGGGATGGGCCTCTTTTCGCTCGGGCTCGCCGATGCAAGGATTCATCCTTGGTTGTTGGCAACTGCTAATTTGTTAATTGCGGTTTTATCGTAGGAAGGTAGCTCTGATCATCCAGTGCTGTAAGTTTTGCTTTTTCCCTTAGATTTCGGGATTAATAATTCAAGGTATAAGAAGAGGGAGTAGTACCATTTGATAAAGATTCATCCCAAGTGAAAGTTTTTTGAAATTCCGCGTTAGTCAAAATTCGCTTTGATAAATATGATTCGTTTTTGCGGGGTGGAAATAAAGGGTGTCTTTTTGGGCCCTTCTTGGAAAATAAATGGTACTATCGTTTGGTAAGTGAAGGGCTGGGATTACGGAGGGTGGTCGTTAAAGTAAAACGATATTGTGGCTGTACTTGAATTAGGAAGCTACGTCATGTCAAATAAAATTCGGATTTCTGCAGTCTGTAACAAATTGTTATCGGGAAAGACTTTGCTTAGAATCTCAATAGATTAACGTATACAGGGTGGGAAATAAGAATATTTTATGGCCTATAATTTAGGGTATGTGTTAAAGGAAATATGGAAAATTGATTGCTGATGGAAAATTGCTTGTCATTAATCTTTAAACAGATGCAACATGTATAATCTTATGGAATATTTCATAAAATGCTTTAAAATGCAGGAAACATGTTAAAAACTCATGTTATTTGCTATGTCATCAAATATGGTGACTGTATTTTAAGTAAATTAATTATAATGATTAAGATCAACTATAATGGTTTGATAGGAATAATTAAATATCAAATAAGTAACTTGTTTAAAAATAATAATAATGGTTAAAATATTATGATTCTGTAATGGAACAGCAACAACCTTTCATATTGAAATAAATAATTGAACCATCATATAATCACTATTAACTTTTTTGTTTTTAAACTGATATATTTATTTACGAATTCAATAACACGTCCTTATACATTTCTCTTTAATACTGGCAACAATTAGTAATGTAAGTATTATCATTAAAGATTAATAGAAAAATTAAAGTTTGTTAGAAATAATTAAATATAAAATAAGTAGCTCAAATAAAAATAATAATAATGGTTAGAATATTATGATTGTATAATCGATACTGTCTTATAATGCTTCTCAAACACCTTATGTGAATAAGAATTATTTTATTAAATCAATAAATATCTTGTCATTAAAGTTCATTAAGACAGAATTCCAAAGAAAAGGCTTATGTACATGGCGAAAGGCAGCAAAATTGCAATTAAGGTAAAAAAAAAAAATAATAGAAAAATCCTTTTACATTTTTTTTTTTTTCTAAATTGATATATTTATCTTTTAATTTCATAACGAATCTTTATATATTACGTTTTAATAATGGTGACATTAAGTAATATAATTATTATTATTGTAATACAATTATAATGGTTTGATACAAATAATTAGATATAAAATAAATAACTCGATTAAAAAGTAGTAACTATAGTTATAATATTATGATTCTAATATAGAACAACAACAACCCTTCATACTGAAATAAATCCTTTAGCCATCATATAATCACTATTATCTTTCGTTTTCTAAATTGATGTATTTATATACTGATTCAATAACATATCCTTATACATTTCTCTTTAATACTGGCAACAATTAGTAACGTAATTAATATCAAGACAATTATTATGGTTTAATAGAAATAACTAACATGAAATAAGTAACTCGATTAAAAATAATAACTATGGTTAGAATATTATGATTGTATAATCAATCCTGTCTTATGATGATTGTCAAACACCTTATATGAATAAGAATTATTTTCTTATACAAATAAATATCTTGTCTTTAAAAGTTCATTAAGACGATATTCCAAATAGAATGCTTCAGCACATGGTAAAAGCAGCAAAATTGCAATTAAGATGACCCAAACAAACTAATTTTCAGTCATAAGAACAAGTAACTCGATTAAAAAATTATAATTATAGTTATAATATTACGATTCTATAATAGAACAACAAAATAATTTCATATTGAAATATTATTTAACCATCATATAATCAATATCGACGTAATTCTTTTAGTAAATTGATATATTTAGTTACTAATTCAGTAACATATCTTTATAAATTATGTTTTAATACTGGCAACCATAAGCAATGTAAATATTTTAATTAAAAAGGACAATTATAATGGCTTGATAGAAATAATTAAATATAAATAAACAATAAAATATAATAATCATTCAGTTAAATATAATAATTCAGTTAAAGAATCAGTAACTCGATTAAAGTAATAAATATAATTATAATGTTATGATTCTATAGTCAACACCTTATTACGCTTGTCAAAAAATTCATAATAATTTTCTTATTCCAATAAATATTTTTGACTTTAAGGTTCATTAAGACGAAATTCAAAAGAAAATGCTTCAGTACATGATAACAGGCAGCAAAACGCAATTAAGGTGAACGAAAATCAAACTCATTTACAAATCTCTTTCATGATATTTTCAATTTGCTCCACGGTGATAACGGAAACTTAATGCTACTAAATTCCCGGATTAACCAAAAGGAAATCATCAGCAACGCAAAATTACCATTACTACAACATAAAATCTTCCAAGGGGGTGGGGTGGATGCTCACTTTTAATCCGCTGAAAAGACTGCCTGCAACCGCGAAAACCAATTTAAAAAACCTGTTTCCACCATCCGCTTCTTAACTGATAATGCACAGCCATCATAACAACTTCCATGGAACATTTTGGAAGGCGATAATAATTTCTTATTATTGAATAGGGAGAGCTAGTAAAAGAGAGAAAACACCTCCACCCCCCTACTCCATCCTTCCAAAACCTCCCCCTCTCCCCCCCCAACAAAAATTCTCTCATATTCATCGCGTGTTAGTAATTGCATAAAAGATTTCATTTGTTTCTGCATAGTACGTAATTAATTGCATGGCGTAGTAATCAGCAAGTTTAATCGGTTTCCAATACACGTGCTACAGGATGGGCCTCTACTCGCTCGGGCTCGCCGATGCACGGATTCAACCTTGGTTGTTGGCAACTGCTAATTTGTTAATTGCGGTTTTATCGTAGCTGGGCTTCATAGGAAGGTAGCTCTGATCATCCAGCGCTGTAAGTTTTGCTTTTTCCCTTAGATTTCGGGATTAATAATTCAAGGTATAGAAGAGGGGTTGTACCATTTTGATAAGGATTCATCTCCAAGTGAAACTTTATTGAAATTCCGCGTTAGTCAAAACTCGCTGTGATAAATAAGATTCGTTTTTGCGGGGGGTGTCTTTGGGGAGGCTTCTGGAAAATAAATGGTACTATCGTTTGGTAAGTGAAGGGCTGGGATTACGGAGGTTGGGTCGTTAAAGTAAAACGATATTGTGATGTAACTTGAATTAGGAAGCTACGTCATGTCTGATAGAATTCGAAATTCTGCTGTCTGTAACAAATTGTTATCGGGAAAGATTTAGCTTGGAATCTCACTAGATTAGCGTACACAGTGTGCGAAATAATAATATTTTATGGCCTATAATTTAGGGTATGTGTTAACGGAAATTGTTGTAGAGGAAATTGCTTGCCATTAATCTTTAAACAGATGCAACATGTATAATCTTATAGAATGTTTCATAAAATGTTTTAAAGTGCATGAAACAATTAAAAGTTCAGGCTAATTAACGCAACATCAAATATGGTGATTGTATTTTTTAAGTAAATGAAATGGAATTAACTTGCTGAGAAAAGAATTTAACACAAAACAAAATATATAAATATAAAAATAAAACTAGGTATATATGGTAACTATGGTTCAAGCGAAGCAGCTCTGATCATCCAGCTCTGTAGGTTTTGCTTTTTTCCCTTAAACTTCAAGATTAATAATTTAATGTATCGAAGGGGGTTGTGCCATTTGATAATAATTCAAGGTACAGAATAGGGTTGTAGCATTTGATAATAATTCAAGGTAAAGAAAGAGGGTTGTACCATTTGATAATAATTCAAGGTATAGTAGAGGTTGTAACATTTGATTATAATTCAAGATATAGAAGAGGGTTGTAACATTTGATAATAATTCATGGTACAGAACAGGGTTGTACCATTTGATAATAATTCAAAGTATAGAAAGAGGTTGTAACATTTGATAAGGAATCATCCCAAAGTGAAAGTCCAAAGTTCCCATTGAAATTTCCGCGTTAGTCAAAATTTGATCTGTGATATATATGATTCGTTTTGCCGGGTGGAAATACAGGGTGTCTTTGGATGGGGGCTTCTGAGAGAATGAATGGTACTATCGTTTGGTAAGTGAAGGGTTGAGATTACGGAGGGTTGGGTCGTTAAAACAAAACGATATTATGGCTGTACTTGATTTAGGAATCTACGTCATGTCAGATATAATTCGAAATTTTGCAGCCTGTAACAAATTTTTATCGGGAATGATTTAGCTTGGAATCTCAATAGATTAGTGTACACTATGTTAAAATAATTCAAGGATTACAATATTATGATTTTATATTAGAGCAACAGCATACTTCTTTCATATTGAAATAAAGCACTGAACCACTATAAAATTTATTTTACATTTTGTTTTCAAAATTGATATATTTATCTATTAATTCCCTAACGAATCTTTACATATTACGTTTTAATATTGGCTACAATAAATAATGTAATTATTATGATTGAAAGACAATTACAATTTTTGATAGAAATTATGTATAAATTTATGTCATAAAAATAATAACTCGAGGTAAAAAATAAATGATTCTAGTTATAATATTATGATTTTCGAATAGAACAACAAAATATTTTCTTATTGAAATAAATCATTGAAACATCATACAATCACTATTACCTTTTCTTTTCAAAATTTATATATTTAGCTACCAATTTAATAACAAATCTTCGCGCATTACGTTTTTAATGCAATGAGTAACGTAATTATTATCATTAAAAGGACAATTATAATGGTTATAATTAAATATAAAATAAATTCGATTAAAAATAATAATAATGGTTAAAATATTAGGAGTGCATAACCAAACCTGTCTATTGATGCTCGTCAAAAACCTTATATGAATGATAATTATTTTCTTATATCAATAAATATTTTGTCTTTTTAAAGTTCATTAAGGCAGAAATGGAAAGAAAATGCTTCAGTCCATGGTAAAAGGCAGCAAAATTGCAGTTAAGGTAACCCAATCAAACTCATTTTCATTCATAAGAACAAGTAACTCGATTAAAAATTATAATTATAGTTATAATATTACGATTCTATAATAGAGCAACAGCATAATTTCATATTGAAATAACTTATTGAACAATCATATAATCACTATCGACATTTTGTTTCTTAATTCTTTTGTTAAATTGATATATTTAGTTACTAATTCAATAACATAATTTTATAAATTACGTTTTAATACTGGCAACCATAAGCAATGTAATTACTTTGTTTAAAGGACATTTACAATAGTTTGATACAAATAATTAAATGTAACATTCAGCCGCAAGAATAAGTAACTAATTGTAACTAATAATAATTGTAGTTATAATATTATGATCCTATAATCAATCCTGTATTATTATAATTATCAAACATTTCATAATATGTTTCTTATATCAATATATATTTGTCTTTAAAGTTCATTAAGACGAAATTCCAAAGAAAATGCTTCAATACATGGAAAAAGACAGCAAAATTGTAATTAAGGTGACCCAATCAAACTCATTTTCCAAATAGCTTTTATGATATTTTCAATTTGCTCCACGGTGATAAGGAAAGCTTAATGCTGCTAAATACCCGGATTAAGCAAAAGAAATCATCAGCAACGCAAAATTAAAATTACTACAAAGTGATATCTTTTCAAGGGGGTGGGCTGCGGGGTGCTCACTTTTAATCCGGTGAAAAGACTGCCTGCAACCGCGAAATCAATTTAAAAAACCTGTTTCCGCCATCCGCTTCCTAACTGATAATGCATAGCCATCATAACAACTTCCAGGGAACATTTTGGAAGGCGATAATAATTTCTTATTATTGAATAGGGAAGAGCTGGTAAAGGAGAGAAAACACCTCATCCATCCTCAACCCTTCCCCCACTCATAAAAGATCCCCATCCCACCCCCAAAACAAATTCTCTCATATTCATCGTGCGTTAGTAATTGCATAAAAGATTTAATTTGTTTCTGCTTAGTACGTAATTAATTGCATGGCGTAGTAATCAATTCCCAAAAAGTTTAATCGGTTTCCAATACACGTGCTACTGGGATGGGCCTCTAAAATCGCTCGGCTCGCCGATGCAAGGATTCAACGATTGCTTGTTGGCAACTGCTAATTTGTTAATTGCGGTTTTTATCGCCTAGGGTACATAGGAAGGTAGCTCTGATCATCCAGCATGTCTGTAAGTTTTGCTTTTTCCTCTCAGGTTTCGGGATTAAAATATGGTGAATTCAAGGTATAGAAGAGGAGATTGCACCATTTGATAAGGATTCTCCCCAAGTGAAAGTTTATTGAAATTCCGCGTTAGTCAAAATTCGCTTTGATAAATATGACCCTTTTTTCCGGGGGTGTCTTTGGGGGTTCCTTCTGGGGAAAATAAATGCTATATCGTTTGGTAAGAGAAGGGCTGGGATTAATAGTCTTTTTGTCGTTAAAATAAAATGTGGCCTTACTTGAAAAGGAAGCGTCATGTCAGATAGAATTCGGAATTCAAGAAATCTGTAACAAATTCTTGTTATCTGGAAATATTTAGCTTGGAATCTCAATAGATTAAAACACAGTCAGGGATATCTGGACTGTATTTTATTATGGAATACAATATTTTAGAGTACGTGTTAAAGGAAATAGATAGAACTACAACTGATGGAAAACTGCTTGCAATTAATCTTTAAACAGATGCAACTATTATAATCTTATGGAATGTTTCAAAAAATGTTTTAAAATGTTTGAAACTCATTATAAACTCATCTTATTTATTATGTCATCAAATATAGTGACTGTATTTTAAGTAAATTATATATTGTGATTGAAGATCAACTTTTTAATGGTTTGATAGAAATGATTAGTTATAAAATAAGTAACTTGTTTAAAAATAATAATAATGGTTAAAATATTATGATTATGTAATAGAACAACAAAATAATTTCATATTGAAATAAATTATTTAACCCATCAAATAATCAATAATCACGTAATTTTTTTTTCTAAATTGATATATTTATTTACTAATTCAATAAATATCTTTATAATTATGTTTTAATACTGGCAACCATAAGCAATGTAAATATTATCGTTAAAGAACAATTAAATTAATTATAGAAATAATTAAATAAAATAAACAATAAAATAATCATTCAGATTAAATATAATAATTCAGTAAAGAATGGTTATAACTCGATTAAAAAGTATAATCAATTATAATGTATGATTCTATAGTCAACGAAGTGTGTCAATTACGCTTGTCAAAAACTTCATAATAATTTTCTTATTCCAATAAATATTTTGTCTTTAAAGTTCATTAAGACGAAATTCCAAAGAAAATGCTTCAGTACATGATAACAGGCAGCAAAAATGCAATTAAGGTGAACCAAATCAAACTCATTTACAAAATCTCTTTCATGATATTTTCAATTTGCTCCACGGTGATAACGGAAACTTAATGCTACTAAATTCCCCGGATTAACCAAAAGGAAATCATCAGCAACGCAAAATTACCATTACTACAAAATAAAATCTTCCAAGGGGTGGGGTGGATGCTCACTTTTAATCCGCTGAAAAGACTGCCTGCAACCGCGAAAACCAATTTAAAAAACCTGTTTCCACCATCCGCTTCCTAACTGATAATGCACAGCCATCATAACAACTTCCATGGAACATTTTGGAAGGCGATAATAATTTCTTATTATTGAATAGGGGAGAGCTAGTAAAGGAGAAAAACACCTCCACCCTTCCCCCTACTCCATCCTTCCACCCCCCACAACAAAAAAATCTCTCATATTCATCGTGTGTTAGTAATTGCATAAAAGATTTAATTTGTTTCTGCATAGTACGTAATTAATTGCACGGCGTAGTAATCAGCAAGTTTAATCGGTTTCCAATACACGTGCTACAGGATTGGCCTCTACTCGCTCGGGCTACCCGATGCAAGGATTCAACCTTGGTTGTTGGCAACTGCTAATTTGTTAATTGCGGTTTTATCGTAGCTAGGGTTCATAGGAAAGGTAGCTCTGATCATCCAGCGCTGTCTGTAAGTTTTGCTTTTTCTCTTACATTTCGGGATTAATAATTCAAGGTATAGAAGAGGGGGTTGTACCATTTGATAAGGGTTCATCTCCCAAGTGAAAGTGTATTGAAATTCAGCGGTAGTCAAAATTCGGTGTGTGATAAATATGATTCGTTTTGCGGGGGTGTCTTTGGGGGGCTCCTTCTGGAAAATAAATGGTACTGTCGTTTGGTAAGTGACGGGCTGGGATTACGGAGGTTGGATCGTTAAAGTAAAACGATATTGTGATGTACTTGAATTAGGAAGCTACGTCATGTCAGATAGAATTCGAAATTCTGCAGTCTGTAACGAATTGTTGTCGGGAAAGATTTAGCTTGGAATCTCAATAGATTAGCGTACACTGTGTGGAAAATAAGAATATTTTATGGCCTATAATTCACGGTATGTGTTAAAGGAAATAGATGGCTATAGGGGAATGGAAAATTGCTTGCAATTAATCTTTAAACAGCTGTAACACGTATAATCTTATGGAATATTTCATAAAATGTTTTAAAATGCATGAAATTTGTTAAAAACTCATGTTAATTGTTACGACATCAAATATGGTGACTGCATTTTAAGTTAATGAAATGCAAATTAACTATCTAAGAAAAGTATTTTTATTCAATATAATTTGATATTAAATAAATATATAAATAGTAAACTATGTATTGAATAATTTATAATAAATATCCAATAATTATGTTGATGGTCTGTAATAGATGTCTAAAAATCCATTTATTTTTTGTTTATATAATATTTGGAAAATTGAGATGTGTTTAATAAATAGATGTAGAAATAATTTACATTAACTTTATTTGGATTAATTACATCCGTTATGTTTGGAAACAGCAAAAAATTCTATTTAAAAAAAACTTTTCTTAATTATAAATTTAATGAAATAATAAATTTTAGTGATAGCTTGTAACAAGATATTTTATCGTTTTATATTTTTATTTTTGCGATATTTATTTGCTTTAAATATAATTTAAAAATTTATCTTTGAAATTATATAAATTTTTTTTTTTAACCAAATTAAGTTATTATGCAAATTAGTAGTAAGTTTTGGCTTATTAAAAATATATATATGAAGCAATTTAATAATAAAATATTCAAATTATTTAAAATTCTCAGTTTTGCTCTATAAATCAAAGAATATTTTAGATATGGTTGCATTAAATGAACGATGCTTATATCTATCTGTACATATAAAAACTATGTAAGTATTTTGTTAATAAATTCAAGTATCTGATCTAAATAACTTACAAAATGAAACTTTTACTTAAACTTACTCATAATCATTAATGAAATTTTCCCTATACTGCAAACATGAGAATATTTTTTTTATAGTAATTGTCACCATTATTTTATTTTAATCAAAGAGTGTATGCAATTAATATAGAAATTTAGCAATCAATTATCTTGTATAATTAAAATAACTGTGTTGAAATAGCATGTATACATAATTATTCTTTAACCATTACAACAATATTGTTTCTTATCTTTGAAGATTAAAGCGACCTAATGGATAATTGGCTAGTACTCTGGAATTTGGTGCCACAGATTTCAGATTCGAATCCTAGAGGAGGCATGGATGTTTGTTAGTGGTTCGGAATCCACGTTAAACTGTAAACTCCTGTCTAATTAGCCAAAAGTTGGTGAAAAAGTCTAATCTAAAGTATACAAAAATGTTCTTAAAGCGATAAACCAAAGATTAAAAGGTGCGCCATCAAAACACTTTTTAAAAGTATTGTAGAATATTTATAATATTATGAGGGGCCTTAAAGTCGAGTGATTAGTGCTCTGGCGCTTGCTCCCACAGCTTTCGAGTTCACGCACAGGCGGTGCCATGGATGTTTGTATTGATTCACGATCCACTTTAAATCGTAGGTCCCAGTTTAATATAGAGCGTTAGGTGTTAAGATAAAATTACTGTTATTATAGACGTATTTAATATTATATGATATACTAAAACTATAATTAATATTATATGATATACTAAAATTAGCTATAGTTAACATAGAGCTACTGTAGAGCATTGGGCGTAGGGCTGGCTAAACCTACCCCGTTAACTGAAAACCTCTCGTCTGCCAGTAGACAGATGGCCTTGGCTGTTGCACCAATAAATAAAAAGAATATTTTGAGCTAATTATCCATAGATTTAAACGAATGTTGATGACGAAATAATTTAATGTAAAAATTTAGTTGTTATTTATTCATAACTTATTTCAATTTAGTTGTAATTTATTCATAACTTTGATCAATTTAGTTGTAATTTATTCATAACTATTTTCAATTTAGTTGTAATTCATTCATAACTTTTTTTCAACTTAGTTGCAATTTATTCATAAATTATTTTCTATTATAACTTCCTAATCGATTTTCAAAAATTATCATTTGATAAAAACATTAAAATTATCTATAGCCATTAATACTCATGAACCTTTACATCAATATTGTTTCTAATCTTATCCCGGTGATCAAATGCTACGACTTGAGCAAACTCCCTCAAATGATGCATCGAGTCGAACTTCCAAAAGTGGTGGCAATGAGAAGAACTTCATTAAGAAGGGACAAACTTCTGAATGCTTTGACGCGCTGTCCCATTTTTCAATCTCTCTTTGAATCCGCCGTTGAGCGAAAAGTCGGTCCGGCGTCACAGTGATGAAGTGTATTTTGTAATGACATGTTGTAATTTTATATGTACCATAAATCGCGACTGGGAGATCTATCACTTTGATTTATTTAGAAAGTGGTGCCCTAGACTGTTTATTAATTATAAAAAAAGCGTTAAAATAACATATATACATAAATATTCTTTATTCATTACAGCAATAAAATTTCTTATCTTACACCAAGGATTAAATCGCACTGCCGGCCAATCGCACTGCCTTTGTTAGTAGTTCGGTATCGACGTTAAACTGTGCGTCCTGGTCTAATTAGCCTAAGGCCCGTAGAGCAATAAATCAAAGATTAAAATGTCTGCAATGACAAAACTTCTTAAAAGTCTTGTAGAATATTTTGAGGAACCTCATGATCGAGTGACTAGCGATTGGAGTCACAGGTTTCGGGTTTGAGGCCCATGTGGTGGAATGCATGTTTGTAGTGGTTCCGAATACACTTTAAATCGTATGTCCCATGTCTAATATGACTGTTGGACATAAGAATGATAAACCTACCCTGTAAACAGAAAGCATCTCCTGTGTTGAAATCTGCCAGTAGACAGACGGCCTTCGCCCACCATGGGGCTGTTGCGCCCATGTAGAAGAAGAAAAATAATATTTTCAGTAAACCATCCATAGATTTAAATGAACGTTGATGACGGACTAATTTAAACTGAAAATTTAGTTGTTTTTTATTCAGAATTTATTTTTAATCCTATTGTTTACCAGAAAATTATCATTTGCTAAAAACATTAAAATAACCTACAGTCGATAATACTTATGATTAATATTATTTCCAATTGTATCCAGTCGATCAAGTGCTACTACTTGAACAAACTTCCCCAAATGATACATGGAGTCCAACTTCCAAAATTGGTGGCAAAGAGAGAAACTTCATTAAGAAGGGACAAACTTGTGAATGCTTTGACGCGTCGTCCTATTTTTCAATCTCTCTCTGAATCCGCCGTTGAATGAAAAGACGGTCCGGCGTCACAGTGATGAAGCGCATTTTGTAATGGCATGTTGTATTTTTATATGTACCGTAAACCGCGACTGGGAGATCTATCACTTTGATATATTTGGAAAGCGGCGTCCTGGACTGTTTAGAAAAGACTTTACTCTCAGTCCGGCTTGGCGGTAATGACTCGAAGCATTATAAATGACCTGAACACTATTGAGTTTTCCTTTTCTTAAACCAAAGAGTTTTTTTTCGTCCGTAAAGCGATGTTAAAGGAGAACCAATTAGGCCTCTGAATGGGGCTTACAGAAAATCTTTTCTTCCATTAAAAAAAGTTTGAGATCCGATATTCTTTTTTCAAAAAAGGTTGAAATTATTTTTTTGTATTTTTACAAAAATGTACGGAAAGAGTTAACGATATTTATATGTACTTAAATTGCATAAACATTATTCAAAATTTTACAAAATATATGGTGTGATTTGTTGATTATTCTATGAAAAAAGATAAAGCAACGAACGAATGAAAATTTAATGAACGATTCAAAACTTTGCACTATACTTCGTTATATCGTTATACATATTTATGGTTGTTTTTTTTTGAGAAAAAAAAGGAATTTAAAATTACAAAAAAATTTTAATAAAAAGGAAATGTGTAAAACATTTTTTATAAAGCAACTTTAGGGTATATATTCAGGAAATGAAATTAAAATAAAAACTATAATTAAATTATGTCATAATTCTGTATTTATTTTATGAGTTAAGTTTCTATTTAAATATCGAATCATTTAATAATTTAATATAATAGAAGCTTAGCAAATTATTAAAAAGCAAATTGCGACTTGTAAATATAAGCTGCTCCATAAACAAACTTCTTAAAAGGTTTGTAGAATATTGTGAGCAAATCGTACATAGATTTAAATGAAGGTTGATGAGTAATTTAACGAGAAAATTTAGTTTCTATCTATTCTTAAATTATTTTTTAATCTATCATTCTATACGGTTTTCAAAATATTATCTTTTGATAAGACATTAAAATCACCTGCATTCGTTAATACTCATGATCAATTACACTATTCTCCGTATATTATTAAAAGCTCTGTCATCCATAGATTTAAATGAATATTGAAGAGGGAGAAGTTTAACGCAAAAATTTAATTGTTATCTATTCATAACTTATTTTTAATCTATGTATTCTATGCGATTTTCAGAAAACTATATTTTGATAGAAACATTAAAATAACCTATAATCGTCAATACTCATGATCCATTACATCGATATTATTTCTAATCTTAAACCAGTAATTAAATACTATGACTTGAACAAACTTCCTCAAATGATGCATCGACTCGAACTTCCAAAAGTGGTGGCAATGAGAAGAACTTCATTAAGAAGGGACAAACTTGTGAATGCTTTGACGCGTCGTCCTATTTTTCAATCTCTCTCTGAATCCGCCGTTGAATGAAAAGACGGTCCGGCGTCACAGTGATGAAGTGCATTTTGTAATGGCATGTTGTATTTTTATATGTACCGTAAACCGCGACTGGGAGATCTATCACTTTGATATATTTGGAAAGCGGCGTCCTGGACTGTTTAGAAAAGACTTTACTCTCAGTCCGGCTTGGCGGTAATGACTCGAAGCATTATAAATGACCTGAACACTATTGAGTTTTCCTTTTCTTAAACCAAAGAGTTTTTTTTTTCGTCCGTAAAGCGATGTTAAAGGAGAACCAATTAGGCCTCTGAATGGGGCTTACAGAAAATCTTTTCTTCCATTAAAAAAAGTTTGAGATCCGATATTCTTTTTTTTTCAAAAAAAAAAGGTTGAAATTATTTTTTTGTATTTTTACAAAAATGTACGGAAAGAGTTAACGATATTTATATGTACTTAAATTGCATAAACATTATTCAAAATTTTACAAAATATATGGTGTGATTTGTTGATTATTCTATGAAAAAAGATAAAGCAACGAACGAATGAAAAATTTAATGAACGATTCAAAACTTTGCACTATACTTCGTTATATCGTTATACATATTTATGGTTGTTTTTTTTTGAGAAAAAAAGGAATTTAAAATTACAAAAAAATTTTAATAAAAAGGAAATGTGTAAAACATTTTTTATAAAGCAACTTTAGGGTATATATTCAGGAAATGAAATTAAAATAAAAACTATAATTAAATTATGTCATAATTCTGTATTTATTTTATGAGTTAAGTTTCTATTTAAATATCGAATCATTTAATAATTTAATATAATAGAAGCTTAGCAAATTATTAAAAAGCAAATTGCGACTTGTAAATATAAGCTGCTCCATAAACAAACTTCTTAAAAGGTTTGTAGAATATTGTGAGCAAATCGTACATAGATTTAAATGAAGGTTGATGAGTAATTTAACGAGAAAATTTAGTTTCTATCTATTCTTAAATTATTTTTAATCTATCATTCTATACGGTTTTCAAAATATTATCTTTTGATAAGACATTAAAATCACCTGCATTCGTTAATACTCATGATCAATTACACTATTCTCCGTATATTATTAAAAGCTCTGTCATCCATAGATTTAAATGAATATTGAAGAGGGAGAAGTTTAACGCAAAAATTTAATTGTTATCTATTCATAACTTATTTTTAATCTATGTATTCTATGCGATTTTCAGAAAACTATATTTTGATAGAAACATTAAAATAACCTATAATCGTCAATACTCATGATCCATTACATCGATATTATTTCTAATCTTAAACCAGTAATTAAATACTATGACTTGAACAAACTTCCTCAAATGATGCATCGACTCGAACTTCCAAAAGTGGTGGCAATGAGAAGAACTTCATTAAGAAGGGACAAACTTCTGAATGCTTTGACGCATCGTCCTATTTTTCAATCTCTCTTTGAATCCGCCGTTGAGCGAAAAGTCGGTCCGGCGTCACAGTGATGAAGTGCATTTTGTAATGGCATGCTGTATTTTTATATGTACCGTAAACCGTGACTGGAGATCTATCACTTTGATTTATTTGGAAAGCGGCGTCCTGGACTGTTTAGAAAAGACTTTACTCTCGGTCTGGCTTGGCGGTAATGACTTGAAGCATTATAAATGACCTGCACATTATTGAGTTTTCCTTTTCTTAAAAAAAGAGGTTTTTTTTCTTCTCCGTAAAGCGATGTTAAAGGAGAACAAATTAAGCCTCTGAATAGAGCTTACAGAAAACCTTTTTTGAGATCCAATATTTTTTAAAGTAAAAAAGGTTGAAATTAGCTTTTGTATTTTTACAAAAATATGCTGAAAGAGTTAAGGAAATTTATATGTACTCAAATTGCAGAAACATAATTCAAAATTTTACAAAAATATATGATGTATTATTGTGATTATTTTAAGGAAGAAGAGAAAGTATTCAATAAACTGATTCAAAATCTTTGTACAAATTTTAGGTTAAAACTCATGTACATATTTATGGTATTTTTCAAGATAAATCGACATTAAAGTTATACAAAATTTGGATTTATTTGGTTAGTTGTTCTACGGTCATTTGTTTTACACACTTAAGGTTAATTAGACCGGAACCTAGTGTTTAATGTGGATTTCGAACCACTAAAAAACATCCATGCTACCGCTATTGTCTGAAGCTCGTGGTCGAATAGAGTCTAAATCCCGTAGCTCAGAGCGGTAGTCAATTGGCCATCAGGCCAGCTAATGTTTTTTAAAAGTGAACTGACTGAAAACTGACAGAAATTTTAAAAATTGCATCTTTATGGTATAACTTCAAGAAATAAAATTTAAATAGAAATGATAATTAAATTTTGTCTTAATTCTGTACTTATTTTATGCAGTATTTAAGTTTATATTTAAATAATGGTCATTTAATCATTTAATTATTTAATGACAGAAGTTCTGCACGGCAACACATTTCGGTGCTACTAAAGTCCACTGATTATTAATAATTTTGGAATCAGTTAAAGTCAATTGATTATTTGAAATTCTGTTTTAGTAAGATTATTTATAATCTTATTTCGGCGATCAAGTGCTACTACTTGAACAAACTTCCCAAATGATACATGGAGTCCAACTTCCAAAATTGGTGGCAAAGAGAGAGAAACTTCATTAAGAAGGGACAAACTTTTGAAGGCTTTGACGCGTCGTCCTATTTTTCAATCTCTCTTTGAATCCGCCGTTGTGCGAAATGTCGGTCCGGCGTCACAGTGATGAAGTGCATTTTGTAATGGCATGTTGTATTTTTATGTGTACCGTAAACCGCGACAGGTAGATCTATCACTTTGATTTATTTGGAAAGCGGCGTCCTGGACTGTTTAGAAAAGACTTTACTTTCAGTCTGGCTTGGCGGTAATGACTCGAATCATTATAAATGACCTGCACATTATTGAGTTTTCCTTTTCTTAAAACAAAGAGTCTTTTTTTTTTCCGTAAAGCGATGTTAAAGGAGAACAAATTAGGCCTCTGAATGGAGCTTTACAAAACCTTTTTTTCTATTAAAAATAAGGATTTGAAATCCAATATTTATAAAAAAAAGATTGAAATTAGTTTTGTATTTTTACAAAAGTATGCTGAAAGAGTTAAGGAGATTTCTATGCACTTAAATTTTTAATTTGCATAAACATTATTCAAAATTTTACAAAATATATGGTGTGTTTTGGTGATTATCCTCATTAAATCAATGAACGATTCAAAAACTTTTGTACTAATTTTACATTAAAATTGCTGTACATATTTACGGTTTTATTGTAGATAAAAAGACATTAAAGTTATATGAAATTTTAAAAATGAACTAAATAAAAAATTTTAAACAATGCTAGTTTATGGTATGTGTTCAAAAAAAAATTGAATTAAAAAAGATAATTAAATGATGTCTTAATTTTGTATTTATTTTATGTGTTAAGTTTATATTCAAATATCGAATCATTTAATTATATAATATAATAGAAGTTTATCACTTTATTAAAAAAAGAAATTGAAATACAAATATAAACTCCGCCATAAACAAATTTCTTAAAAGGCTTGTAGAATATTTTGAACAAATTGTCTATATATTTAAATGGATGTTGATGTAGGATTAACGGGAAAGTTAAGATGTTATCTATCTATAACTAGTTTTTATACTATCTTCTAATTAGATTAGCAGAAAATTATCAATTGATAAAAATATTAAAAATAACCTGTAGTCGTTAATACTCACGATCCATAACATCAATGTTATTTCTAATCTTATCACGGTGATCAAACGACACGACTTGAACAAACTTCCCCGAATGATACATTGAGTCGAACTTCCAAAAGTGGTGGCAAAGAGAGATTCATTAACGGGAAGGATCGTGAATGCTTTGACGCGTTGTCCTATTTTTCAATCTCTTTTGAATCGGCAGTTGAGCGAAAAGTCGGTCCGGCGTCACAGTGATGAAGTGCATTTTGTAATGGCATGCTGTATTTTTATATGTACAGTAAACCGCGACTGGGAGATCTATCACTTTGATTTATTTAGAAAGCGGAGACCTGGACTGTTTAGAAAAGACTTTACTCTCAGTCCGGCTTGGCTGTAATGACTCGAAGCATTATAAATGACCTGAACATTATTGAGTTTTCCTTTTCTTAAACCTAAGATTTTTTTATTTCAGTAAAGCGATGTTAAAGAAGAACAAATTAGGCCTCTGAATGGGGCTTACACGAAAACCTTTTTTCTATTAAAAAAATTTGAGATCCGATATTCTTTTTTTTTTAAAAAAAAAGAAGAAATTTGAAATTAGTTTTTGTACATTTACAAAAATATACCGAAAGAGTTAGGTTATTTATGTACATCAATTGCATAAACATTATTCAGAATTTTACAAAATATATGATGTATTTTAAGAAAGAATGTAAAGTATTTAATGAACTGATTCAAAATTTTTGTGCTAATTTTAAATTAAAATTCGTTATATATTTATGGTACTTTTTGAGATTAAAAGCACATCAAAGCTATACAAAAATTTTGATTTATTCGGTTTTGACGCTTTACGGCCATTTTTTGCACACTTTACGTTAATTAATCCGGGACATACTGTTTAGTGTGGATTCCGAACCACTGAGAAACATCCATACCACCGCCAGAGCCTAAAGCCCGTAGGCCAGAGCGCTAATTGGCCATCAGGCCGCTAAAGTTTTGAAAATGAACAGTCTGTAAAATTTAAAAAATGCAACTTTATGGTATATCTTTTAGAAATAAAAATAAAAATAAAATGATAATTTAATGATATCTTAATTATGTATTTATTATACGCAGAAATTAAGATTATATTTAAATATTGAATCGCTTAATGATTTAATTATTTAGTGACAGAAGCTCTGCACGACATCACATTGCGGTGCTACTATAGTCCACTGATTATTAATAAATTTGGAGTCAGTTAAAGTCCACTGATTATCTGAAGATCTATTTTTATAAGATTATTTTAATCAAATGCTACGACTTGAACACACTTGAACACACTTCCCAAATGATACATTGAGTCAAACTTCCAAAATTGGTGGCAAAGAGAGAAAACTTCATTAGGAAGGACAAACTTGTGAATGCTTTGACGCGTTGTCCTATTTTTCAATATCTCTTTCAATCCGCCGTTGAGCGCGAAATCGGTCCGGCGTCACAGTGATGAAGTGCATTTTGTAATGGCATGTTGTATTTTTATATGTACCGTAAACAGCGACTGGGAGATCTATCACTTTGATTTATTTGGAAAGCGGCGTCCTGGACTGTTTAGAAAAGACTTTTACTCTCAGTTTGGCTTGGCGGTAATGACTCGAAGCATTATAAATGACCTGCACATTATTGAGTTTTCCTTTTCTTAAACCAAAGAGTTTTTTTTTCTTCCGTAAAGCGATGTTAAAGGAGAACAAATTATGCCTCTGAATGGGGGCTTACGCAAAACCTTTTTTCCATTAAAAAAATGTTGAGATCCGATATTCTTTTTTAAAAAAGGTTGAAATTGGTTTTTTGTATTTTTACAGAAATGTACTAAAAGAGTTAAGGAGATTTATATGTACTTAAATTGTATAAACATTGTTTACTATTTTACAAAATATATGATGTATATTGGTGATTATTTTAAGAAAGAATGTAAAATATTTAATGAAGTGATTCAAAACTTTTGTACTAATTTTAGATTAAAACACTTGTACATATTTATGATTTCTTTTGAAGATAAAAGGACATTAAAGTTATATAAAATTTCAAAAAAATGAACTGTGTAAAAAATTTTTTTTTAAATGCAACTTCATGGTATATCTTCAAGAAATAAAATTAAAGTAAAAACGATAATGAAATGATGTCTTAATTCTGTACTAGTTGTTGTCACATCCTTCATCGCTGAAGAAGAGGGCAGTGCCTTCAGGGAGGAATTTAGTGGAAAGTACATGGCATTTCATTATAGTATGGGAAAACCTTGAAAACTCCCACCAGGTAGTCCTACTAATGTGGCAAAATGTTGACAAATTACAAACATTATCGAGCCTCCCTGTTATTTAAAGCAATGTCTACAACAAATTCACCAGTGGATTGAACTTCCGCCCTCATACTCACCAGCGGCTCACGTTGCCACTGAACGACGAACCTGGTTTATAAGCTACTTAAATTTTTATTTAAATATTGGATTGCTTAATAATGTAATCGAACCAAAGTTTACACTGAATTAAAATTGTTTTCGAACTGTAAATTATAAGCAAAAAATTGAAGATTTTAAAAATAAAATCTTTTTTGGGCGAATATTTTTTTTGCCAGAATTTGTTACAGAAATTTTAATTCTTATAAATATTTATTGCAATAGAACAAAATTGTTAAATTAAACAAAACCATAAGTTATATTGAAAATTTTAAATTTTTTACATAAAATGATATAATTAAATTTTGATCAGTGCTAATGAATTAAACTTTTTTTCAATTAAGATGAATTAAATTTTGTTGAAGGATTATGAATTATTTTTTTCAACGTTGATGAATTATTTTTTTAATGATGATGAATTAATTTTTTTTCATGATGATTAATTAAACTTTTTTCCATGATGATGAATTAAACTTATTTCATTGATAATGAATTATTCTTTTTCAGTGAATGAATTAAAATGTATCGTGCAACAATGCTGACGAATTAAAATGAATCGAATAACAACGCTGACGAAGTAAACCAAACATGGAATAATAATGATGACGAATTAAAAGGAATCGAGTAATAATTCTGACTAATTAAAATGAATCAAATAACAATTCTTAAGAATTAAAATGAATCGAATAGCAATGCTGACTTATTAAAATGAATCGAATAGCAATGCTGACTTATTAAAGTGAATCGAATAGCAATGTTGACGAAGTAAATTGAATCGAATAAGAATATTAACGAATTAAAATGAATATCGAATAACAATGTTGAAAGATTTAAATGAATATCGAATTACAATGATGACGAATTAAAAATGAATCGAATAACAACGCTGGCGAATATGGAATAATAATGATGATGCATTAAAAGGAATCGAGTAACAATTCTGACTGAATCAAATAATAATTCTATTGAATTAAAATGAATCGAATAACAATGTTGACTTATTCGATTCAATATTGCTATTCGATTCACTTTTAATAAGACTATTAACGAATTAAAAGGAATATCAAATAACAATGTTGAAAGATTTAAATGAATATCGAATTACGATGCTGACGAATTAAAATGGATCGAACGACATTGCTGAAGAATAAAATGAATCGAACGTACTGACGAATTAAAAATGAATCGCGACATGTTGTCGAATTAAAATGAATCAACAATGCTGACGAATTAAAGTGAATCGAATAACAGTGCTGACGAATTAAATTTAGTGACAACTAACAATGTTTTTTTCTGTTGTAAACAGGACCTGACTTCTGGGGTCTGTTGAATCCCGAGTGGAATCTTTGCAGTAAGGTCACCGACAGTCACCAATAGACGTTGATCCCACGAAACTGCTCTATGATCCCTTCTTGAGAGTCATTCATGTGGACAAACACAGGGTGAGTACAGAAAATATTTTAATTTGTTCTCAAAATTTATTTGAAAATCTGTAAATTAGTTCCTTTTAAAGCATCCTGAGTTATATAAAACATTTATATTTATTAATTTAGATTATTTTAATGTATAGACAACTTTGTTAATGCTTATGAATTTTTGCAACAATACAAAATGTATGTATTTATATATTTGTTATTCTAGATTTTTACTTTTCCCTGTTGTGATATTATGAAAAGCTGTTCTTTAAAATATATTCAAGCTTGTTTGTTTATGTTTGATTATAAGTTATGTTTGAGGATTATAAATAAGATAAAAGTTTTTTTAATTTTGTTTTTTTTAATTGGTTTTAGAAATGCCTATCGTTGACTAAGTTATTGCATTTAGACTTTGTAGCATTAGACGTTGTGTAAATATATTACATATTTATAAATGGGAAGTATTTAAAAAAAAAAATTAACTTTTTCTGTGCTTCTGGAATTTTCTAGAGTATCATAAATGTCGCCGTTTTAAAAGCTTATAAGAAAATTAAAGTTGGCTAGTTAAATATGAATGATAGGGCAATTATTTGATAAACTATTATTACTAAAATTTTAACATCTCTTTCGGTTTTTTTTCCTACTATTCTTAAGCATTTATAACGGGAAAAATACATTTAAATAGAAACAACGTTTATTAATTCATTCATTAAATATTCATTCATTCAATGAATTTCATTCAACACCTTGTAATATTGCGATTATTGTGAGACAAAAAAAACACGTTATATCTATATTTATGTGGATTCTAAAATAAACTCAGACCGTAATCGGCATGTTGGATTTTCAAATAAGCCCAGCAGAGCCCAAATTAAGACTTCCGTATCTGCTACAGAGAAAAAATAATAAATCCATAGGACAGGAAGTCTCTCCGTTAATCTCAAGTAAAAGGCAGAGTGTGAATCCTCAAATAAATTTTGACAAATTATATTAGGATTCATCCTCCTGTGGACAATTTCTGAGTGTCATGTAGTAGGTTCCCTGTGGGGTAACCTGCCAGGGTAACATTCAATCTGATTCTTATCCGCCATTCTAGTAGCGAATCGAGCAAATTGTAAGTTCGGGGAATTAGATTCAATTTGGTGCATACAGGGTAAGAATCTGAAGCATGTTACCCTCATAGCAGCGAATTGAGCAAATGAATTCAGTGTAGATTGCTCCCGATTGTGGATTGAGGGTAAAATTCAATTTGATGCATATATGCTAGTGAGAGAGATGTTGAAGATTATTGAAGGTCACTGACACCGTCAGGTGCCTCATCTCCGGTGGTGACAAACATGAAAGAATAAAAACATTGGCAATGCCCAGAGATTAATGGAAATCGTGAGGGTTGAAGAAGTCCAACACTCTAAAATTGAACTTAGGTAGGTTAGAGCAGAATATTCCTAGGTCTTTTAAAATTAGAGTGCGGTTCATAGTGTTCGATCTCTTGAATGACCAGATGTTAGTGGTTGTCTATATTATTGAAGAATATTTCTGCATGTTTTCTCTCAGCACTCCTTGAGAGGTAGCAGTGAGATAGCTCTTTGAATATCAGCTTTTCTTATGAATGAGTTGGCATTCGTTATTTGTCTAATAGTCATATTTTGTTGAGCTCCCAAGATTTTAGTATTATAATTAGCAGCATAGGCCCATACCGGGCAAGCATAGGTGAGGAGAGGACGAAACATGGGGTGAAAATCAGAAGTTTATTATGTCTATCCATTATATGCTAGTCTTGTAGAAGATTGAGCAAATTGTGAACTCGATGTATCAGATACCCTGTGGTGCATCCAGTGTAAGAATCTGAAGCATATTACAATTCTAGTAGCGAACTGAGCAAATGAATTCAGTGTAGATATGTCTCGATTGTGGATCCAGGGTCAATTTCAATCTGATTCTTGTCCGCTATTCTAGTAGTAGATTGAGCAAATTACGAATTCAGTGTAACAGGCTTCCTGTGGTGGATTCAGGATAAGAATCTGAAGGATGTTACTATTTCAGTAATGAATTGAGGAAATGTGTTCAGTATAGATAGCTCCCCTATTGTGGATCCTGGGTAACATTCAATCTGATGCATATATGTGCCATTCTAGTAGCGAATTGAGCACAATGCGAGTTCATTGTTTATTGGCTCCCTATGGTGCATTCCAGGGTACTAATCTGAAGCATATTACCATTCTAATAGCGAATTAGGCAAATGAGTTCAGTGTTCTATTGTGGATCTAGGGTAACATTCAATCTGATGCATACATGCTGTTATATTTATACATATAATTCAAAAATTTTAAGTGAATGGCAACACTTATATTGAAACGTTTAATTAAGCGAAATTGTTGTGTTGTTGTGTTGTAATTTTCACTTGATTGTGACGAATCTGGGATTCCAGTAAAAGTGTTATTCACATTCTGATTATAGAAAGCACAAACTTTTATTTTGAAAGAGATAACATGAAAGAAATTTTATGACTGTTAGTATGTGACTTTCGTTTTTACGTTAAACATGCTATTCGAGTAGTGGATGGAGCAAATTGTGAGTTCAGTGCATCAGATTCCCTGTGGTACATCCAAGGTAATAATCTAAAGCATATTATCATGCTAGTAGCAAATTGAGCAAATGACTTAAGTGTACATAGTTCCCTGTTTTAAATCCTGAATAAATTCAATTTGATTCTTATCTGCCATTTAGTAGCTTTAGACAAATGAGTTCAATTCTAGTTTTTGGATCCAGAATAACATTCAATTTGTACTGGGCATATCTATTCATTTGTTCAATCTGATCGTTCAAGATAACAAATAAGTGCTGATGCAATCCGCTACTAGAATTGAGCTATTTCTATTCTACTGTTCGAAATTGAACAGAAATGTTGGTTCAGTGTAGCGCGTTCACTGTGGTACATTTGTTAGGATAGAATCTGAAGCATATCTGCGATTTGTCTTTTTTGGGCAAAATGTAAGTTCATAAAGTGTAGATTCCTCTTGTAGTTCAGTCAAGGTTATACTGAATTAGAAACAAATCTTAAATTCTACAGGCAAATGACAAAATCATAGTTAAGGGAATTTAAAAAAATATTAAAGTTCCTGATTCTGATTATGATTTCAACATCCCGTCAAAAATAACACTGTTCTGTAATATGAAATGTTGCTACATTATAAATTTAAAGTGTTTACCAATCATTCTTTAATGTGCAAGAAAACAAAAGTACGGATAATGCTAACTTTGCTACTGTTTCAAAAAACGTAATGGGCTTAATATGAAGTTAAGCTAAAAACTAAGATGATTAATATCAATGGTTCGCAAACTTTCTCATGATATTACTATAACCGAAAATAAGAACTATTTTGGAGGAATGAAAGTAATATAACAATTTTTCAAAAAGATCGAATACTTCTTTTCGAGAATTCGATTCCAAGTTATCGGTCAATTCCGTTTTATTAAAAGAACTCCTGCATCTAAATATGTCCAATATTAGCAAATTAACTTTTCTAATTTTCATTTCTCATATCCTAGAAGACTGGAATTCCGGCAGACAATCTGGCACATCTATTTATCAAAGACGAGATTAGATTTTAATCTTTTTTTCTTCCGTATAATCTCCTCTTGGGGAGATTTTTATTTCTTTTCTTATTCATTTTCTTTTTTGATCGGATTCATTTTGGTGACTTTTATCAATTTCTCCTTTTTCCCATTTCCTTCAATTGGATTCATTGCCATTTGAAATTATTTTGCATTAATATATATTTGTATAACTTTTTCCTTTTGCAAATCTCGTTTTCGTCATTTAATGAGTTATTTTAAAGGAGGCAAAGATTTCTTTAAAGTATGTATCCATTATATATAATAACAGTATGCATACTTTTAAAGAAATCTTTGAAATCCTCGAATATAGTTTGTATACAGAATATATATTATAGAAACAGGTCCGGAAACAGGAATAAAAAAATGTTCCTTCAGTTGAGTAATTTTTTTCTGGTATGTATTTAAAGCATCTAAGTAAAAAAAGAATAGCTGTATTGTCTGGAGAGACGAGAGATAGCTGTATTGTCTGGAGAGACGAGGAGATAGCTGTATTGTCTGGAGAGACGAGAGATAGCTGTATTGTCTGGAGAGACGAGAGATAGCTGTATTGTCTGGAGAGACGAGAGATAGCTGTATTGTCTGGAGAGACGAGAGATAACTGTATTGTCTGGAGAGACGAAATAACTGTATTGTCTGGGGAGACGAGAGATCAGCTGTATTGCCTGGGAGACGAGAGATAGCTGTATTGCCTGGGGAGGCGAGAGATAGCTGTATTGCCTGGGGAGGCGAGAGATAGCTGTATTGTCTGGAGAGACGAGAGATAGCTGTATTGTCTGGAGAGACGAGAGATAGCTGTATTGTCTGGAGAGACGAGAAGATAGCTGTATTGTCTGGAGAGACGAGAGATAGCTGTATTGTCTGGGAGACGAGAGATAGCTGTATTGCCTGGGGAGACGAGAGATAGCTGTATTGCCTGGGGAGGCGAGAGATAGCTGTATTGCCTGGGGAGGCGAGAGATAGCTGTATTGCCTGGGGAGGCGAGAGATAGCTGTATTGCCTGGGGAGGCGAGAGATAGCTGTATTGCCTGGAGAGGCGAGAGATAGCTGTATTGCCTGGAGAGGCGAGAGATAGCTGTATTGCCTGGAGAGGCGAGAGATAGCTGTTTTCATTGCCTGGAGAGGCGAGAGATAGCTGTCAATTGCCTGGAGGCGAGAGATAGCTGTATTGCCTGGAGAGGCGAGAGATAGCTGTATTGCCTGGAGGGCGAGAGATAGCTGTATTGCCTGGAGAGGCGAGAGATAGCTGTATTGCCTGGAGAGACGAGAGATAGCTGTATTGCCTGGAGAGGCCGAGAGATAGCTGTATTGCCTGGAGAGGCGAGAGATAGCTGTATTGCCTGAAGAGGCGAGAGATAGCTGTATTGCCTGGAGAGGCGAGAGATTGTTTTTGCCTGGAGAGGCAGAGAGATAGCTGTATTGCCTGGAGAGGCGAGAGATAGCTGTATTGCCTGGAGAGGCGAGAGATAGCTGTATTGCCTGGAGAGAGCGAGAGATAGCTGTATTGCCTGGAGAGGCGAGAGATAGCTCGTATTGCCTGGAGAGGCGAGAGATAGCTGTATTGCCTGAAGAGGCGAGAGATAGCTGTATTGCCTGAAGAGGCGAGAGATAGCTGTATTGCCTGGAGAGGCGAGAGATAGCTGTATTGCCTGGAGAGGCGAGAGAGATAGCTGTATTGCCTGGAGAGGCGAGAGATAGCTGTATTGCCTGGAGAGGCGAGAGATAGCTGTATGCCTGGAGAGGCGAGAGATAGCTGTATTGCCTGGAGAGGCGAGAGATAGCTGTATTGCCTGGAGAGGCGAGAGATAGCTGTGCCTGGAGGCGAGGCGAGAGATAGCTGTATTGCCTGGAGAGGCGAGAGATAGTTGTATTGCCTGGAGAGGCGAGAGCCAGGTGTATAGCTTTATCACTGCCATTTGATATTATTTTATAAAAATATATAGTTATAATTTTTCTTCTGCAAATCTCGTTGTTCATCATTTAATAAAATTTATTTTAAAAAAATTCAGTGCAACTCGAATGCAGTTTGTTTACAGAGTATATATTATTAAGGTCCTGTTTGTGATTCTAACATCCGCTCAAAGAATAACACTATTCGTTAATTTGTGATATGAAAGGTTGTTACAATATAAATTTCATGTATTTATCATTCATTCTTTGATGAACACAAAACAAAGTATGGATAATTCTAACTTGCTACTATTTCAAAAGGCATAGTAATATGAATTTAAGCTAAAAAGCTAACTTTTAAGTTACTTGACTGCAACATTTCAAAAAACTTTCTCATGATATTCTTTTGACCGAAAAGAAGGAATTTTTCATAAAGAATGAAAGTAATATAACAATTTTTCAAAGATAGAATACTTCTTTTCGAGAATTCGATTCCAAGTTATCCAGTCAATTCCGTTTTATTAAAAGAACTCCTGCATCTAAATATGTTCAATATTAGCAAATTAACTTTTCTAATTTTCATTTCTCATATCCTAGAAGGCTGGAATTCCGGCAGACAATCTGGCACATCCTATTTATCAAAGATGAGATTAGATTTTAATCTTTTTCTTCCGTATAATCTCTTCTTGGGAGATTTTTATTTTCTTTCTTAGTCATTCTCTTCTTCGATCAGGTTCGTTTAGGTGACTTTTATCAATTTCTCCTTTTCCCATTTCCTGCAATTGGATTCATTGCCATTTGAAATTATTTTTGCATAGATATATATTTATAATTTTTTTCTTTTGCAAATCTTGGTGTTCGTCATTTAATAAAATTGATTTTAAAGATTTCAGATTTCTTTAAAGTATTCATACACTTGTTATATTCGAATATGGTTTGTAATACAGAATATATATTATAAAATCTGGTCCGAAAACAGGATCAATAAAATGTTCTTTCACTTCCGTGATTTTTTTCTTGTTTGCATTTTAAAGCATCTAAGTAAACAACAAAAATCTCGAAAATCAATAAATTTCGTTGTTCGTCATTTATTAAAATTTATTTTTAAAGAATTTAAAGGTTTCTTTAAGATATGTATACTGTTATTATATACCAATTTAGTTTGTATACAGAGTATATATTATAAAAACAAGTCCGGACATTTAATAAAATTTCTTTTACAGAATTCAAATATTTATTTAAATAATGTATACTGCTAATATATATGTTTGTATACAGAGTATATATTATAAAAACAGGTCCGAACATTTAATAAAATTTATTTTAAAGAATTCAAAGATTTTTAAAGCATGTATACTGCTATTATATACTCTGGGAAAGAGTAAAAAACTAGTAAACAACATATTAATTAGTTTTTTTTTTTTTATTTTTATATAGTAATATCTTGACTATTACTTGATCTATGTTTAGGGTTATTCAATAATCTGCTTTAAAACTTGTTTTGTTAGCTTTCCTTCTTACAACGCACGATTAGTTATGTGAAATAATATTTAGTCTACAAATCTGCTAAAAGATTCTTGTTTTTTTTTTCTTTAGCAATACTATTATTTAATATCCATACTAATCTAATCTAAACTGTTTAATATCTATACTGTTTATCTTGCAATGATCAGCATGCACTCTTACCTAATTTAATTTAGTAGACTTTTTAATCTCTTTCATGACTTTTTATTTAATTTTTTATTTAAATATTTTTAAATTTATTTGCAGTGGGTATAAACCACAATGAATTTGAAACTAGTGAACAATATATTTCCCTGTATACTCTAAAAAAGAAGTACAAAAATATTCCGTAAGGCGAGATATGAAATGTTGCCACAATTTAAATTTCCAATATTTACCATTCATATTTTTAATGAACAACAAAAAACAAAATATGGATAATTCTAACTTGATACTATTTCAAAAGGCATAGTAATATGAATTTAAGATAAAAAAATCTAAATTAAAAGTTACTTCACTGCAACCGTTCACAAACTTTCTCATGATATCCCACTAACTGAAAAGGGGGATTTTTTTTTTTTTGAAGAATGAAAGTAATATAACAATTTTTCAATTTCTTTCGAATGTTTCTTTTCAAGAATTCGATTCAAAGTCATTCAGTCAATTCCGTTTTATTAAAAGATACCTTGCATCTAAATATGTTCAATATTAGCAAATTAACTTTTCTAATTTTCATTTCTCATATCCTAAGAAGACTGGAATTCCGGCAGACAATCTGGCACATCCTATTTATCAAAGATGAGATTAGATTTTAATCTTTTTTTCTTCCGTATAATCTCCTCTTGGGAGATTTTTATTTTCTTTCTTACTCATTCTCTTTTTCGATCGGATTCATTTAGGCGACTTTTATCAATTTCTCCTTTTTCCCCATTTCCTGCAATTCGATTCATTGGCATTTGAAATTATTTTGCATGAATATATACTTATAACTTTTTTTCTTCTGCAAATCTCGTTTTCGCATTTAATGACATTTATTTTTAAAGATGTCAAAAATTTATTTACAGTATGTATACATTATATATAATAACAGTAGGCATACTTTTAGAGAAATCTTTGAAATTTTCGAATATAGTTTGTATACAGAATATATATTATAGAAACAGATCCGGAAACAGGAATAAAGAAATGTTCTTTCACTTGAGCGGCTTTTTTTCTGATATGTATTTTAAAGCATCTTAGTAAACGAAAAAAAAAAAAATCAAAAGAGACGAAATAGCTGTATTATCAAGAGAGACGAGAGATAGCTGTATTGTCTAGAGAGACGAGAGATAGCTGTATTGTCTAGAGAGACGAGAGATAGCTGTATAATTTGCTATTTGATATCATTTTTGCATAAATATATTCTTATAACGTTTTCTTCTGCAAACATTGTTGTTCATCATTTAATAAAATTAATTTTTAAAGCAGTCAAAGATTTCTTTAAAGTATATATACTACTATTATATTCGAATGCACTATGTATACAGATTAGATATTTTAGAAATCGGCCCTGAAATGTTACTAAAAATGACTTCTTTAAGGACTAAATTATTTCCTTTCAGTGATTGTTTTTTCTTGTATGCATTTTAAAGTATTTAAGTAAACTTTAAAAAGAGATAGCTGTAATATCTAGAGCAGGGGTGTCAATCCAAATGATCTTGCGGGCCACTTTGGGAATGCATACTAACTCTGCGGACCGCATATAGAATTTTATATCCCCATATTATATTTAAACCTACTATAGACTTTTGTTAGAGTGAAAAAATTGAAGCATAACGAGTTATTATTTTTGTGTTTACTATTATTCTTACATGTAAACTCAGATAATATAATAATAATGATGAAAAAAGGAAATCATTAAAAAATAATTATTGTACTAGTGCGATATTTGTTTCTCCAATCTTTCATTTAGCTTTTGCAAATCGATCTCGATTTGAGTATTGCACATCGTAATTGGTGTTGCAGGTTGGTATCCGTTATGTGTGAGGGTGTTTTGTGTTTGGTCAATTTCATTTTAGAAAAAAATTCTGATTTGCTGTGCTATGAACCATCAACTGTCTTATCTAGTGATGGTCGCTGCGTCCCCGAGGTCACTTAAAGGGAAACATAGAACATGTTGTATTAAGCGCGCATCAAAGTTCGCAGAGTATAATTTAATTATTCTGCGAGTTCATAACTGTAAACACATAAATAAAACAAGCAATATCTGTCCTATATTCGCAACAATATTATTTTAAAATCAATGTTAATTTTCTCATAATTTCGACTGTTAATTTTTGAATATATAGGTGCACACATAATGTACTTTTTAATATATTAGTTTTTCACTACTCTAGCCATTATAAAATAAATATATTTTTGTAAAAGTGTCATAAGGGGCAAGTAGTGTAAAAAGTGTCTGACGGCGAGAAAATATTCAAGATGGGCCGCGGGTTGACCATCCCTGATCTAGAGAGACAAAAAGAGATAGCTGTACCATTGCCAAAGGATATTATTTTGCATGAACTATAGTTTTTTTTTTCTGAATATTTCGTTGTTCATTATTTAATAAAAGTTATTTTAAAGAAATCAAATATATAAAGTACACTCATGTCCATAAATTAAGGATAATGAATTTCAGGCAAAGAAAGAGACAGAAGCAAAACAAATTTGACTTATTTCTAAAGTCTATTTATTAAACAAAAGGTAAAGAGCAAAAAGATGCTATATGTTTGACATAATTAATAAAAATTGCGATTTTTACTCCCTGGAGCAAATTTCAAAAAGAACCTATTTACAAAAAAACAGTATAACATGGTTAGTATGATGGTTAATATGGAGTATGTCTCCCGAACGATGCAATACAGGCCTTACAACGCCTAGGCATGCTGAGTATCAAATTATCAATCTGATCTTGGGGAATATTACACCACTCATCAAGCAATGCCCTCCGAAGTTCCGGTTGACAGGTGGGAGGGGGTTGACGGGCTGCAATTCGTCGACCAAGCATATCCCACACATGCTGTATTGGATTCAAGTGTTGTGAGTATGCTGGCCAATCCATACGGGTGATATCCTCCAATTGAAGGCATTCGTCTACAATGTTTGCACCGTGAGTACGGGCGTTGTCATCCATAAACAGAAATTCAGCAACCATGGCACTCCGAAACAAACGTACATGTTGTTCCAGAATGACATCCCTACAGATGTGGCCTGTCATCATTACACTCTGAACATGCAGGTCAGTTCTGGAACCAAGAATAATTCCTCCCCAAACGAGCCATCCTGCACCATCGTAGCGGTGTCGTTCAATGGTGTTCTCTTGGTGGTAACGGGTATCTGGCGCTCTCCATATGAAAGTCCGGCGAGAATTAGACTGCAAACTAAACCTGGACTCGTCGGAAAACATCACACCAGACCACTGTTGCGGTGTCCACAATGCATGCTCTCTACTCCAGGTTAATCGCAGGCGACAGTGAGTTGCGGTAAGTGGAACACATCTGACAGGCCTACGAGCATATAGACCAATGTGCCCTAAGCGTCTGTACACGGTCTGCCTTGAAACTGTCGTACCGGTAGCTGAAGAGAGCTGACGACACAGGTCCGATGCTGTGCTCCGTCTGTTTCTTTTGGCAGTAACTGCTAAATACCGGTCCTCATTCGGAGTTGTAACTCGGGGAGACCTGTGCTGTAACATCTACTCACATTACCATCATCTTGGATTCGTTGCCAAAGACTGGAGATGACACTCTGGGCGATTCAAGTTCCTCGGATACTTCCAGCTTTGTACGTCCACATTCCAGTCGTCCGATAATTCCACCACGTAAAAAATCATCCAAATTCTTCCTTTGTGCCATAACTATGCGGTTATTACACTGAAAGGCTTTTTAAAGCGCTTGTGAACAATTTTTACTTCTTTGCCACTATTCCTTATATACCCCCCTGTCTTACACTCTCGTCATTGTGACATACTATCCGCGCCATTTGGTGGTTACCTGTAATTTGCATATTCTTCTTCGAGATGTGTGTGATAATTCTACAGGTGAAATTTTTATTTTAGAGTTCAATTTCTGTGTGATTCTGAATTATCCTTAATTTATGGCCATGAGTGTATTTGTAATTTTTTTGGCCCAATGAGATTGAAAGCAAAGAGTACGTTACTGATTTGCTTAATAAGTTTAAGTAAAATTAAGATATTAATTAATTTAGAAAGTTGATTGTTAAAAAATAAATGCACCTATCATACGATATAGCTTATATATTGAAAATTCAATGATAAAAGAGATAGCTTGCACATTATGTACATAAGTCTATGGAGAAAAAAAGCCACCTATTATATGCTGATTCAGTGACGAAATGATATAGCTTATATATTATGTGCATAAATCTATAGACAAAATCATAAACGCACCTATTATATGCTGATTCAATGGAAAAATTTATTTATTCTCTGATAAAAGATTAAACCAACGAATTCTTGGCATCGTAAAAAACTGGTTTATTCTTATCAAGAGTATGTTGCTGATTTGATTTCAAAAATAAATAAAGAATCACAAGTGCCGCATTTCCTTACAATTTTCAAATGATAATTTTGTAGAAAATATTCCAGAACAAACATTTTTTCCCCTACAATCTTTCAAGAATTTTTTCTACTCAATTTTATAGCGTTATTGATCAGAGGAATCTTTTATTCCCGTTTCAAAAGTCACCACAATCCAGCCTACTTAATCAAAATCTTTTAAGTAGATTCCTCTCTGTCCCCAGCAGAGAAATTAAGACATTAAAATTAATTATTTGAGCGAAATGGGGGAAATCTCTTTCACTTCACTTAAATCTTTTATTTAAATTATTCTCCAAAACGAATCCAGTTAATCTGAGCAAATTAAAACGGAAGAGAACTCCCACTTTATGACGTTTGAGAACTTGAAGAAAAAAGCCTGAAGCCGAAAGAGTTCCGAAATTCATTATTCCATTTCAGAGTATGTCAACTGAATCTTCCACAGAAAAATAAATGAAGTGTTAAGCTTAGCTTTTATTGTTTGCAGAGAATCTCGAGTCATTATTTTTAAGAAGATAGTTATTATTGTGGATATATTCAATGATTACTTGAAGGTTAGGATATTTTTTTCAAAAGTTGAAATAATTGTTTGATTAAATATACGTTTATTTTAAATTTGGAATGAGAACTTAGCTTTGGTTCATTGTAATGAAAGTGAAGAGTACGTTGCTGATTAGTTTAATAAATTCACCTATAATCAAGAAAATTAGAAAGTTGAATTTTATAAAATAAATGCACCTGTTATGTATTGATTAAATGAACAAAAGATATAGCTTCCATATTATGGGCATAAATCTACGGACAAAATAAATATACTACCTATTATATGCTGATTCTGTGTAAAAATATGTAGCTTATATATTTTGGAAGTCATAATAATAAGTCCAAATAATAAAATTAAAAATAATAATAAAATAGTAATAATAATAGTAATCAAAATCAACGGGCGCAAAAATGAACCCACCTAATATATGCTAATTCAAAAAAAAAAAAAAAAGATATATATATTTTTAATAAAAGATTAAACCTAAGAATTCTGTAGGTATCGTGCAAAACTGATTTATTCTTATAAGGAGTACATTGCTGATTTGATTACAAATTAAAGAATGACGACAGTGGTATTTGCTTACAATTTTTAAATGATAATTTTGTAGAGAATACTCCAAAACAAGGCACACATTTTTGCCCTAAAAATCCTCCAAGGAAATTTTTTTTTTTCCTACTCAATTTTATAGCGTTATTGATCAGATGAATCTTTAATTCCGTTTCAAAAGTCACCACAATCATCCAGCCCACTTAATGCTTGCCCCAGTTAATCAAAATCTTTTAAGTAGATTCATCTCTGCCCCGAGCAGGAGAAATTAAGACATTAAAATTAATTATTTGAGGTGAAATGGGGAAATTCCTCTTTCCCTCACTTAAATCTTTTATTTAAATTATTCTCCAAAACGAATCCAGTTAATCTGAGCAAATTAAAAACGGAAGAGAACTCCACTTTTATGACGTTTTGAGAACTTGAAGAAAAAAGAGCTGCAGCCGAAAGAGTTCCGAAATTCATTATTCCATTTCAGAGTATGTCAAAGTTAATCTTCCACAGAAAAAATAAATGAAGTGTTAAGCTTGGCTTTTGTTGTTTCGAGAGAATCTTGAGTCATTATTTTTAAGAAAAGAAGTATTATTGTGGATATATTCAATGATTTCTTGGACGATTTGGATATTTTTTTTCTGAAGTTGATATCATTGTTTGATTAAATATACTTTAGTTTAAAATTTTGGAATTAGAATTTCGCTTTGGTTCAATGTAATTGAAAGCAAAGAGTAACTTTGCTGATTTGTTTGATAAGTTTATGTATAATTAAAATATAAAGGAATTTAGAAAGTTGAAATTTCTAAAATAATAGCACCTGTTATTGGTTATTTCAATGAAAAAAGATATAGATTGTCTAATATCCACATAAGTCTAAGGTCAAAAAGATAAACGCACACATTATATGCTGATTCAGTGCAAAAGATAAAGCTTGCATATTATGTCCATCAAATCTGGGGACAAAAAAAAAAGCGCACCTATTATATGCTATGAGGTAAAAATTTATGTAGTTTATATATTAGCGTAAATCTATGAACAAAAAAATAAACGACACTGTTAAATGTTAATTCAGTGAAAAAAGATGTTTATTCCTTGATAAAACGATTAAACCTGCGTGCATCATGGAAACTGCTTTATTCCTTTTAGGAATACGTTGCTGATGAACTAAAGAGCTGACAAACGAAAAGAGTAACGAGAGTTGCATTTCCCTATAAATTTCAAAATTAGAGAATACTCCAAAACAAGCAATAACTTTTTCTATAAAAATAAAAAGTTTTTTCCAAATCAATTTTATAGCAAATAAAAGTTTTTTAATCATCCAAATCAAGATTTTTATAGATTCGTTAGCAGATCATAAAATTAATTATTTGAGGCTTTTATTTTCCTCACTTTCTTTTAAAAGTATTCTCCAAAATGATCCAGCCCACTTAATGACTTTGACCCAGTTAATCAAGATCTTTTTATGACGTTTGAGAACTCCTCTTTCTGACGTTTGAGAACTACACTTTATGACGTTTGAGAACTACACTTTATGACGTTTGAGAACTACATAAAAGATTAATTTTATTTTAGAGAACTAAATGACGTTTGAGAACTTCACTTTTCCCTCACGTTTGGAGAACTACACTTTTTGACGTTTGAAATTATTCTCCAAAATTTGAAATTACACTTAATCTTTGAGCAAATTTTATGACGTTTGAGAACTCCACTTTATGACGTTTGAGAACTTGAAGAAAAAAAAAAGGTCTGAAGCCGAAAGAGTTCCGAAATTCATTATTCCATTTCAGAGTATGTCAAGAGTGAATCTTCCACAGGAAAAATAAATGAAGGTTGAACTTAGCTTTATTGTTTGCAGAGAATCTTCAGCCATTATTTTTAAAGAAAAGCCATTTTTTTAAAAGAAAAAGTTTTTTTTTTCACTATTGTGGATATATTTAATGATTTCTTGGACGGTTTTGATATACTTTTTTCAAAATTTGATATCATTGTTTGATTATATATATATATATAGTTTAAAATTTGGAATTAGATTTTAGCTTTGGTCCAATATAATTGAAAGTATAGAGTAAGTTTCTGAATCGTTTAATAATTTTACGTATAATTAAGATATTAAGAAATTTAGACAGTTGAATAATAAAAATGTTTTATAAAATAAATGCACCTATTATAGGCTGATTCAGTCTGAAAAGACATATTGTATATTTCGTCAGTCATATTAATAAGTCAAATAATAAAAGTAATAATATTAAAAATTATAAAAATAATAATAATAGTAAGAGTAAGAGACATCATAAATCAATGGACAAAAATGATGCTGATTCAGTGACAAAAAGTTATCGATTATATATTATATGCATAAACCAATGGACAAATAAATAAACGCACCTATTATACGTTGTTTCGGAGAAAAAATCTATAGCTTATATATTATGCAGAAAAGTCTATGGACAAAAAAAATAAATAAACGCACTTATTATATGCTCATGCAGAGATAAAAGATATTCATTCTTTGATAAAAAAAAAAAAAGTAAACCTACGACTTCTGTATGTATCGTGAAAAATGATTTATTCTTATTAGGTGCTGATTCGATTAGAAATTAAATAATGACGAGAGTTGCATTTCCTTATAATTTTCAAACTTAGAGAATATTCCGTTGCAAGCAATGCATTTTTGCCATAAAAATCCTCCAAGAAATTTTTTTCTACTCAATTTTAAGCGTTATTGATCTGACGAATCTTTAATTCCCGTTTCAAAAGTCACCGCAATCATCCAGCCCACTTAATGCTTGCCCCAGTTAATCAAAATTTTTTGAATAGATTCATCTCTGCCCCGAGCAGAGAAATTAAGACATTAAAATTAATTATTTGATCGAAATGGGGGAAATTCCTCTTTCCCCTCTCTTAAATCTTTTATTCAAATTATTCTCCAAAACGAATCCGGTTAATCTGAGCAAATTAAAAACGGAAGAGACTCCGCTTTTATGACGTTTTGAGAACTTAAAGAAAAAGGTCTGAAGCCGAAAGAGTTCCGAAATTCATTATTCCATTTCAGAGTATGTCAAGTGAATCTTCCACAGAAAAATAAAGGAACTGTTAAGCTTAGCTTTATTGTTTGGAGAGAATCTCGAGTCATTATTTTAAAGAAAAGAATTATTATTGTGGATATATTCAATGATTTCTTTGGATATATATTTTTCGGTTTATCGTTGTTTGATTAAATATTCGTTTAGTTTAAAATTTGGAATTAGAATTTAGGTTCGGTCCAATGTAATTAAAGTTATGAATATGTTTCTGATTTCTATAATAAGTTTACGTATAATTAAGATATCAAGGATATTAGAAAGTTGAATTTTATAAAATAAATGCACCTATCATATGATATAGCTTATATATTGAAAATTCAATGATAAAAAGATATAGCTTGTACATTATGTACATAAGTCTTTGGAGAAAAATAAACGCACCTATTATATGCTGATTCAGTGACAAGAAATATAGCTTATATGTTATGTGCATAAGTCTATGGAAAATAAAAAGTAAATGCTCCTATTATATGTTGATTCAGTGAAAAAAATATATTTCTTCTTTTGGTACTTGCGTATTAACGATATCTTGGCGACAGTTGCGCCAATAAAGAGCACATGCGCCAACCACAGCTACAGATTTGGCGGTTTTTCAGTGGCGGCAATCTACACTTAAAATTTTTATTCCAAATAATAAAATATATAAAACACTTCATTTAAAATCAAAACGCTTTAAAAAAATTTTTTTGTTCCATATAATAAAATATATAAAACATTTCATTTAAAATCAAAACGCTTTCAAAATTCAAAACACTTTCATCAATTTCCACAATGCAATCTGGTCCACCTACCTTCTTTTTTGGTTTATTCTCCATATCCAAGACACATAATTCACGCATGTAATTGTTCCAATCTATAACAGTTTTATCCGATAAATCAAGTTGCTTTTCACAAAAATTTAATCGACGTCAACTCTTCGCACCAGCAGTATATGAATCTCAAAGCTGTACAAAATGGAATTCTGCTTCCCTCAAACCAGTTGTCTTTTCTAAGTCCCAGACGATAAGCACACTGACTGAAATTGCATTTCCAAAACTTACGTTTACCAAAATAAAGTTTCATGTCATGGGAATTGAGACATTTTCGTTGTTTTGGTAAAATATTTCGCTCCTGAAAATATAAAATTTCTTCTTGTTCTGTTTCTGGCAAATCCCAAATACGCATTTTCGTAGCACTACAAAATGGCTTCAAAACTCAGCAAGTCTGCAGCTGTTAGATTGGCGCCACTTAAAAATCGCCATGTCTGTCGCCAAGGTATCGTTAATACGTAAGTACCCTTCTTTGATAAAAGATTAAACTGACGAATTCTATAGGTATCGTAAAAACTGGTTAATTCTGATTGAGATTCCGTTGCTGATTTTATTACAAATTAAAGAATGGCGACAATCGCACATCTTTATATTTTTAAACTTAGAGAATACTCCAAAACAAGCAATACATTTTTGCTATAAAAATCCTCCAAGAAATTTTTCTCCGTCTCAATTTCACAGCGTTATTGATCTCTTTAATTCCCGTTTCAAAAGTCACCACAATCCAGCCCATTTAATACTTGCCCCAGTTAATCAGAATCTTTTAAATAGATTCATCTCTTCCCCGAGCAGAGACATTAAAACATTAAAATTAATTATTTGAGTGAAATGGAGGAAATTCCTCTTTCCCCTCACTTAAATCTTTTATTTAAATTATTCTCCAAAACAAATCCAGTTAATCTGAGCAAATTAAAAACGGAAGAGAACTCCACTTTATGACGTTTGAGAACTTGAAAAAAAAAAAACCTGAAGCCGAAAGAGTTCCGAAATTCATTATTCCATTTCAGACTATGTCAAGTGAATCCTCCACAGGAAAATAAATGAAGTGTTAAGCTTAGCTTTATTGTTTGCAGAGAATCTCGAGTCATTATTTTTAAAGAAAAAAGAGTTATTATTGTGGATATATTCAAAGATTTCTTGGAAGGTTTGGATATATTTTTTTTCAAAAGTTTATCATTGTTTCAGATTAAATATATTCTTTTGTTTAAAATTTTGAATTAGAATTTAGCTTTGGTTCAATGTAATTGAAAGCGAAGATTAACTACTGATTTGTTTATAAGTTGATGTATAATTAAGATTTTAAATAATTTAGAAAGTTGAATTTTATAAAACAAATGCACCTGTTATGTGTTGATTCAATGTAAAAATGATATAGCTTGCCTTTTATTATTACATAAGTCTATGGAGAAAAATTAAAAGCACGTATTGTATGATGATTCAGTGTCAAAAGATATAGCTTGTGTATTATGGACTAAACAAAATGCACATATTATATGCTGATTCAGTGAAAAAAGGCATAGTTTTATATTTAGTAAGTCATAATAATAATCAAATAATAATAGTAATAATAATAATAATAAAAATATAATAATAATTCTAGTAATAATAATAATCATGATGGTGAAAGTAATCATAAATCAAAGGTAAAAAATATAAAATAAGCGCACCTTTTATATGCTGATTCAGTGACAAAAATCTATAGCTTGCATAATGAGCATAAGTCATGGCCAAATAGATAAATCTTATTATATTCAGTTTCGGAAAAAAATGATATAGCTTATTTATCAAACGTATAAGTCTATGGACAAAAAGAACCGCACCTATTATGTGCTGATTGAGGAAAGATATTTATTCTTTAATAAAAGATTAAACTTACGAATTCAGCAAATCTCGTTAAAATGAGTTTATTCTTATTAGGAGTACGTTGCTGATTTGATTGAAAATTAAAATAAACAAGGATGAAAATCGCATTTCCTTATAATTTTCAAAATTAGAGAATACTCCAAAACAAGCAATACATTTTTGCCATAAAAATCACCGAATAAATTTGTTTTCTTACTCAATTTCGTAGCGTTATTGATCAGAGGAATCTTTTATTACCGTTTCAAAAGTCACCGCAATCAATCAGCCCATTTAATGCTTGCCCCAGTTAATCAAAATCTTTTAAATAGATTCATCTCTGCCCCGAGCAGAGAAATTAAGACATTAAAATTAATTATTTGATCGAAATGGGGAAATTCCTCTTTCCCTCTCTTAAATCTTTTATTTAAATTATTCTCCAAAACGAATCCGGTTAATCTGAGCAAATTAAAAACGGAACAGATTCCCCACTTTATGACGTTTGAGAACTTGAAGAAAAAGGGCTGCAGCCGAAAGAGTTCCGAAATTCATTATTCCATTTCAGAGTATGTCAAGTTAATCTTCCACAGAAAAATAAATGAAGTGTTAAGCTTAGCTTTATTGTTTCGAGAGAATCTCGAGTCATTAGTTTTAAGAAAGGAGTTATTATTGCGGATATATTCAATGATTTCTTGGTCGGTTTGGATATTTTCCAAAGTTGATATCATTGTTTGAATTAATATACGTTTAGTTTAAAATTTGGAATTAGAATTTAGCTTTGGTTCAATGTAATTGAAAGCAAGAGTAACTTACTGATTTGTTTTATAAGTTTATGTATAATTAAGATATCAAGGAATTTAGAAAGTTGAATTTTATAAAATAAATGCACCTGTTATGTGTTTCAATGAAAAAAGGTATAGCTTTTATATTATGTAACTAAGTCTATGGACAAAATATAAATGCATCTATTACATGCTAATTAGCGCTCTGGTGTTTGGTACCACAGGTATCGGGTTCAAATCCCGTTTGCCCATAAAACTTTAAGCCGTAGGTCCCGGTAATATCGTAAAAATGCTGCGGAGGCATTGTTACTCCGCGTCCGTGGCTTACCATCAAGTTAATGGGAATGCAAAGAGTAACATCGGTGCAGCCCTTATTGGCCTCCAAAGACGTCCATGTCTGTTTGCCAGCTGCATTGGGAAAAAAAAAATTACATGCTAATTCAATGTAAAACGTTATAGCGCGTATATTATGTGCATAAGTTTATGGGAAAAAATATAAATTCACCTATTATATTCTAATTAGTGATAAAAAAACGTAAGCTTATATATTTTGTAAGTCATAATAATAAATCAAGTAATAAAAGTAATAATATTAATAGTAATCATAAAAAATGGACCAAAAAATAAATGCACCTATTATATGCTGATTCAGTGAAAAAAAAAATAATAACTAGTATATAATGCGCATAACTTTATGGACAAATAAATAAAAAACGCCTAATATTATTCAGCAAAAAAAAAAGATTTTTATTCTTTGATTAAAGATTAAACCTACTAATTCTGCCTGTATCATGAAAAGTGATTTATTCTTATTAGGAATACGTTTTCTGATTTGATTACAAATTAAATAAAAGAATTTCGAGAATCGTATTCCCTTATAATTTTCAAAATTAGAGAATACTCCAAAACAAGCAATACATTTTTGCCATAAAAATCATCGAAGAAATATTTTTTTCTTACTCAATTTTATAGCGTTATTGATCAGAGGAATCTTTTATTCCCGTTTCAAAAGTCACTACAATCCAACCCACTTAATGCTCGTGCCAGTTAATCAAAATCTTTTAAGTAGATTCATCTCTGCCCCGAGCAGAGAAATTAAGACATTAAAATTAATTATTTGAGAGAAACGGGGGAAATTCCTCTTTCCCCTCACTTAAATCTTTTATTTAAATTATTCTCCAAAACGAATCCAGTTAATCTGAGCAAATTAAAATGGAAGAGACTCACCACTTTATGATGTTTTGAGACTGGAAGAAAAAGGGCTGAAGCTGAAAGAGTTCCGAAATTCATTATTCCATTTCTGAGTATGTCAAGTGAATCTTCCACAGGAAAAATAAATGAAGTGTGAAGTTTAGCTTTATTGCTTGAGAGAATCTTGAGTCATTATTTTTAAAGAAAAGAGTTATTATGGTGGTTATATTCAATGATTTCTTACAAGGTTTTTATACTTTTTTTTTCGAAAGTTTATCATTCTTTGATTAAATATACGTTTAAAATGTGGAATTAGAATTTAGCTTTTGGTTCAATGTAATTGAAAGCAAAGAGTTGAGAGCAAGGAAATTGGATTCAAGGATTTTGGATAAAAAAACAAATTTCTTTTTTAGTAAAAGTAGAAAATTTAGAAATAACGATTTGTAATAAAATCTGTACTACTGTAACCAAAAAGTAAGACCAATTTTCAATTTAAAATTCCCGGACATATATTATTTCAGTTTTTTTCTTTTTATTGTCTTTGACATCTGTGAGAAATTTTACATCAAAATATCCACTATTGCTTCAATTACGTTTGGTTTTGTGAGATGCTAAAAACTGATTCAGGCGATTTTTGAAATGTCTGAATTAATTGAGCAAAAACTTGAGTTAAATTTTGTTTGCGTAAACGTATAGAATGTTGCTGCAGGCATTCGGTGAGCATTCCGTTATCGGAAAGAAATATTTAGAAGTGGTAAAAACAGTTCAAAGAAAGCAGAGAACGCGTTGAAGAAGAGCCCTCTGGTAGACCAACAACCTCAACCGACGAAACTCACGCCCAAAAGTTAAAGATTTGTTGATTGCAAACCGTCTATTTATAGTTAGAGACCTTGATGGTGTTTTTGGAATTTCAAAATTCCATTTTAAAAGATGCTTTGGGCCTCAAACGCATCAAATCTCGATTGGTAAAGAAAACACTGAATGCACCAGCTCACACTGCATTGATTCTTCGTGACTTTTTTTGCGACAAAAATGAAACCCATTCCGTTCCACAACCACCGTATTCCATCTGTATTGAGTAAAATGCGTAAACAGACCATTGTGTGCCATAGTGATCGATCGAAAACTCTCGCATATATTTAAAATTTAATTTTTGGTTAATAACTAGGTCAAATAAGTATGTGTCGTCGAAAATAAAACAAAAATTTCTATCAATATGTGGGTGGGATGCGAAAAAGTGTGTTTATTATCCTTTTAAAATGCACCATCAGGACTGTCTTGCAACAATAATTCGAGTTCTGAACCACACTGGCTAATTCTGATTGTTCATGACTGTCCTTGATATTCTGTAGTTTCCCAAACCATAACGCTTGGGATTCTTCCTGTATTATACTGAGGATGCCTCTTTTGCAGATGTTGCTTATCTATATTGTGTCTAACGCTTAAACAACCATTGTGTGTCATAGTGAGTTATTGAAAACTCTATCTCACATACATTTAAAATGTAATATGTTTGTGAATAAATAGGTAATGAAAGAAGTATGTGTCGTAGGAAATGAAAAACATTTTTTATCAATATATGGATGCGTTATAAAGATCTGTACGTATTATCTTGGTATGGGTATAAATACACCTCAGCTTTGCAAGAAGATTTCGACCTTTGAACCACACTGATAAATTCTGATTAGCCATGAATCTCTTTGATTCTCTATAGCTTTCCAAGCCATTATCTTAGAGATTCGTCCTGCATTACACTGATAATGCTTTTCTGGAATATGCTGTTCAACTATATTATGTCCAACGAGTAAATGACCATTGAGTGAAAATTGAAGAAATCCTTGGAAAAAGTGGATTATTTGCCTATATACAAGCCTATATCTATGTGAACTAGACTATTATAGTCGTAAATATATGGTTGGCATCAAGTGAATTCTGCGCAAAGGAATCTGTGCACATAATCCATTGTATAGCAGACCTTGATGTCTGCAGGAGAGGATATTGTCACACTAGTAGCAGTGTCTAAATGTTGTACCAATGAACAAGATACTACACAGTGTGACACTATCATGTGAATGAGGTGCCTATCATTGTACATTAACGGTCTATAGACGCAAGGTGCCCATAACCAGCGTAGACACAAAATCTTTCAGTTGTGCTTCATTTGTCTAATTTCAAACCGGACTCCCCAAATTTGGAAACCTAATGCACTATTACCTAAGCTGCTCCATTTTATTTTTACTTGTTGTATAAATATCAGTATAAAATATTCACTTTAAAAGAAATTCAAACAAAAAAAAAGGAAACACCCGCCGCTCAAAATTGTATACGTACTTATATTCTCATCTTCATACAATCCATTATTGTATATTAACTTACCCATACACAACTTCAACTTCTTATTCTTAACTCCACCATGTCGTAAATATAAATCTCTTAAAATGAACATTAAATTTCCTTTTTCGAAAAGATTATGAAATCTTACTAGCTGCGACAGAAACAACAAAAACTAAATGGAACTCCTCCAGCTAATGGCCGCCATGCTGTTAGAATCTTTCCGCTTCAGTAAGACAAGGTGCTTAAAATGAAATTTTCATGCCTCGTTCCTCGGTTCCGCGGGAAAAATCGAACTATCAAAATCGTATCATCTGGGACAACTAGAAAAACACTACACGGCTCTTAAATAAACATTTATTTAGATTTAGATATTCAAGAAGACTTTGGATTATTTTTTCTTGTCGTTGTGTATTCCAGCAACACCATTTGCAAGACGAGAAATTTTTTTTTTTTCTTTTTACCTTTTTACATTTTTCTTTCACGTTAAAAATGTAGAATTCTCGACTGGTTTAAAATATTTAGATGGAAATATCTTAAATTTGTGAACTGTTTTGTTTTTCTGTGTAAGAATTTATTTAAATGCTGCCGCTCTTAAGTGCTTAGAATGCTTCTCCTAGAATACACGCTTATAAAATTTTATTTTTTTTTTTTTTACCTTAAATGTATAGTAATGGTTGAAAAATGAAACATTTTCTAAGAAAGTGCTCAACTGTAAACAGTTATGCCCTAAATCAACGTTTTCAGATTATTCTGATTTTTTTTTTTTTTTGTACTTTTTGTTTTCTTCTAATGTTTTATAATTACTAATAATTTCCTTTTTGCATGGAAGAATATCCATCTAATCTATATATATCATTAAATTATTGTGACTATTCCATGCTGTTGAATAAATTTAAATATTAAATGTAGCGAGTTCACCCACATTAACAGAATTATAACTTAATCTGTACGTTTTTGAAAGCATAAGTTACATTTTATGCACGAAGTTAGCGGTAATTAGATTGGCCAGCTGTCTACACTTATTATTAATGCTAAAAGGGTTAAAAAGGAATGCTATAATGCATAAAATAAATTGTTTCAGTATATTCTTTCAAGGGAAGACTTGATGTCGAAATATTGTGATCTCCTATTTAACTTTTTTATTGTTTATTCAAATCGTTATCACATTTCTGTACTATACATTAAATTATACATAATTAAACAAAGATTACATTAATTTTAAAACCATCTAAGTCTTAATATTTATTACAGTAATTTATTATTAATAATTTTTTAAGTATCATTTTTATAAAAACAACAGATTTGTCTACTATTTTAAAACATGTTTCACAAATACTTATATAAATTACATTTTATTTTTTTTTTTAAGAATTAGGAAACATTTTTTTATATAAGCTCATATTTGTGAAACAAATATAGCCAGTTAAATATATTTTACAGAATTACAACTTAATTTATTCGTTTTTGAAAGCATAAGTTAAATTTTATGTACAAAGTTAGCTATAATTAGATTGGCTCGCAGCGTCGCTTATTATTAATGCTAACAGGTTTAAAAAGAAATATCATACAGGAAATACAGTAGAACCTCTGTAATTCGAACTTCAAGGAGACGCCAAATAATTCGAGCTATAGAGTTTCCGACTTGTCGAGGTTTAGATTCTTCCTAACTTATTTTCAGTTAGAGAGGTAAAAAAAATAAAAATTCTAGTTACAGAGGTAATAAACATGTTTGTTTGCAACTTAAAAGTTATATTATGTACTACGATAAAAATCAAAATAATTCCGGAAACAACCTTAAAATTAAAAATATTATGTATTAAAAAGTTAGTTATTATTATTATTATTATTATTTTGCTTTAGACAATTGGATCGTTCTCTATCTATAGCATTATCTAAGCTATAAAGAGCAGAAAATTCTTTTTCTTCCGAGTTACTATTTCATAGAATTGGTTATTCTATTTACTAAATACTCATATATTGTTTTTTAGGAAACAATGACGTGCATTGTCGGCAAATCCTTAAAGTCGGTAACTTATTTTTCTTCGAGCTATAGAGGTAATTAGTTTCAAATGACGGGTTGTAAAATCGAACATTGCTAAATGTTGAGGATACAGAGGTCCGATTTCTTTTTTTTCGAGTTACACAGGGAAAATAGATATCAAAATGGTTTGTGGGGATTGACTAACTATTTCGACCTATAGAGGGTTGAAATTTCGAGTAATGGAGGTTTTGGGGCAGGAAGGGTCGGGAACAAAAAATTTTTCGAGTTGTGGAGGTTTTCGACTTAAAGAGATTTTTCTGTACTTAATTATTTCAGTATATTCTTTCGAAGAAAGACTTGATGTCGAAATATTGTGATCTCCTATTTAACTTATTTATTATTTATTCAAATCGTTATCACATATTCTGTACTAACCATTAAATTATACATAATTAAACAAAGATTACATTAATTTCAAAACCATCTAAGTCTTAATATTTATTACAGTAATTTATTATTAATAATTTTTAAGTATCATTTTTATAAAAACAACAGATTTGTCTACTATTTTAAAACATGTTTCACAAATATTTATATAAATTACATTTCATTTTTTAAAAAATTAAGAAACATTTTTTTATATAAGCTCACATTTGTGAAACAAATATAGCCAGTAAAATATATTTTACAGAATTACAACTTAATTTATTCGTTTTTGAAAGCTATAAGTTATATTTTATGTACAAAGTTAGCTATAATTAGATTGACTCGCAGCGTCGCTTATTATTAATGCTAGCAGGTTTAAAAAGAAATGTCATAATGCAGGAAATACAGTAGAACCTCTGTAATTCGAACTTCAAGGGAGACGCCAAATAATTCGAGCTATAGAGTTTCCGACTTGAGAGGTTTAGATTCTTTCTAACTTATTTTGAGTTAGAGAGGTAAAAAAAAAATAAAAAAATTCTAGTTACAGAGGTAATAAACATGTTTGTTTGCAACTTAAAAGTTTTAATATGTACTACACTAAAAATCAAAATAATTCCGAAACAACCTTAAAATTAAAAATATTATGTATTAAAAAGTTACTTAGTTATTATTAATAATATTAATATTCTAATGCAGCTGGCAAATAGACCGTGATCTTTCGCCATAAGGGCTGCACCAATGTTACTCACTTTGCATTACCCAGGGGGCGCGTGTAACTTGATGGTAGCCACGGACGCGGAGTAACAATGCCCCCGCAGCGCTCTACGATCCTATTAGGACCGGACCTACGGCTTAAAGTGGATTCCGAACCACTACAAACACTCATGGCAAAGCCGGGATTTGAAGCCGATACCTGTGGTACCGAACGCCAGACCGCTAGCCATTCGGCCATCAGGCCCCATATATTATTATTAATATTAATAATATTAATATTAATATATGGGGCCTGATGGCCGAATGGCTAGCGGTCTGGCGTTCATCAGGCCCCATATATTATTATTAATAATATTATATTAATAATATTAATATTAATATATGGGGCCTGATGGCCGAATGGCTAGCGGTCTGGCGTTCGGTACCACAGGTATCGGGTTCAAATCCCGGCTTTGCCATGAGTGTTTGTAGTGGTTCGAAATCCACTTTAAGCCGTAGGTCCCGGTCCTAATAGGATCGTAGAGCGCTGTGGGGACATTGTTACTCCGCGTCCGTGGCTTACCATCAAGTTACACGCGCCCCCTGGGTAATGCAAAGTGAGTAACATTGGTGCAGCCCTTATGGCAAAAGATCACGGTCTATTTGCCAGCTGCATTAGAAGATTATTATTATTAATAATAATAATATTTAGACAATTCGATCGTTCTCTATCTATAGCGTTATCTAAGCTATAAAGTGCAGAAAATTCTTTTTCTTCCGAGTTACTATTTCATAGAATTGGTTATTCTATTTACTAAATACTCATATATTGTTTTAGAAACAATGACGTGCATTGTCGGCAAATCCTTAAAGTCGGTAACTTATTTTTCTTCGAGCTATAGAGGTAATTAGTTTCAAATGACGAGTTGTAAAGGTTGTAAAATCAAACATTGCTAATGTTGAGGATACAGAGGTCCGATTTCTTTTTCGAGTTACGGAGGGAAAATAGATATCAAAATGGCTTGTGGGGATTGACTAACTATTTCGACCTATAGAGGGTTGAAATTTCGAGTAATAGAGGTTTTAAAAACAGGAAGGGACGGAAACAAAAATTTTTCGAGTTGTGGAGGTTTTCGACTTAGAGATTCTTCTGTACTTAATTATTTCAGTATATTCTTTCGAAGAAAGACTTGATGTCGAAATATTGTGATCTCATATTTAACTTATTATTATTTCTTCAAATCGTTATCACATATTCTGTACTAATCATTAAATTATACATAATTAAACAAAAGATTACATTAATTTCAAAACCATCCACGTCTTAATATTTAATACAGCACTTTATTAATAATTATTTAAGTATCATTTTTATAAAAACAGATTTATATTATAAAGACAACAGACAAGAAACAACTTTTTATAAAATGACAATGAAATTATTAATAAACAATAGATTTGTTTATTATTTTTAATCGTGTTTTGCAATTATTTATAGAAATTATATTTTATTTTATTTTTTAAATTAAGAAAAATATTTTTGTATAAACTCATATTTGTCAAATATAATCTGTGAAATGTATTTTTTAATCATTATTTAAATAATTTATTTAATACTTCAATACAATGAGATTTTTAAATTTCACATAATAATGCTGGAATGCTTTTCTTTAGCATAGAAAAGTTAAGTTATCCAATTGTGTAACTTTAAATAATATTGTTAAAACCGACATAGAAATGATGCCGTTAGTCTACGTATACTCGTAGGACGGCCAAATTATTTAACATTAATATAAAAACAATTAATAAAAATACGAAAATGAATACTGAAACAAACAACTATTTTCCTTTACTTTTAATGAATACTAATATATACAATTACAATCAAAGTTAGGATCTTTTCATTGGCACTTAAAACAGACTAAATAAAAAATGTTTATAGAGAAGCAATCATAATATTACGCATACCTCAAATGAAATATTCCCATGAGTGGGTAGGCAGTGATTTACCAGTAGCCTAAAAGCCTTTTAACAAAAAGAGAATGCTCCCCCAAATTCAAAGATGGACATAGATATATGTTATAAATTATTCAAGTAGCCATTCTCGCAGCAAAAAATTGTGTACCAGGCTCACGCACTCGCAGATCGTTCGCTCTGCTTTCAACGGGTCTTCCTTTTTGCCCGCAAAAACTCAAAAAAGGGTCCCACCAAAACCGACCGGTTCTTTTGGACCTGACCGTGTGACCGGGAGGGGTTATCTACCATTCCTGGATTCATACAAAATATAAAGGAAATACCCCCCTAACCACACACAACAGGATAATTACCAGTCACAACAAATATGACAAAAAAAAAATCTAAATTAGAAATCTAAAAATCAATTAATTTATTTTTGTGAAAGTTATAATTTAAAAGAAATATAAATATATTTACTTGAAATATTTATAAGAGTCTTCTTTTCAATGCTTCAATGAAAAATACTCATTGAAATTTTTTTAATTTATTGAAATTGGGAATAAATTGTGTGTTTGTACCTGTCAAACTGAAGATTCTCAACACAAAACTTTATATTTTATAGATATTTATTAAATTATATTTACGATCAATTCATATTGCTAATTTTATTAATGTTAGGTCGAAAAATAAAGCATAGGCATATAATATAGGCAAAATAAAGCACAGGCATAAATGGCTTGATTTTATTTATCCTTCGAAATTTTGTATTATTCGAGTAAGCAAATTGTAAGAATCAAAAATAATATTTTACAGATTACTTTTATTTTAATCTCAAGTCTGAAATAACTTAGTAGTTCTTTTCTTCCAAACTGGAGAATTTCAATTCAAAACTTTATATATTATAAGTTGTTAGTCAAAACTTTATAGTATAGTTGTAACTTTATAGTTATATTATAGTTGTTAGTCAAAATTTCTTAGTAAGTCAAAACTTTGTATTTTGTAAATTGTTATTTACACTACTGGCCATTAAAATTGCTACACCAGGTAGAAATGCAGATAACAAAATGATATTTATTAGACAAGTATAAATATATGTCCAGTTCGTAGAAGTTTAATTTAGAATATTATTCAAAAGTTCAATTTCCTTAGTTTTTTGATCATTTTAAGCCTTTAATTCAGAGTGTACGTAAATAAAATAGTGAACAATTAAAATGAATAATAAAGTTATAAGACGTTATGAATAAGTAATTGATATAGGGAATATAAAATTATCTTTTAATATAAGAGTTAAGTGTTTTAAATTTGCCTTTTAAGTTGGCTTTAAAAAAAACTTCTAAAATATTTTTTTTAATATTTCACTGTCAACAACACAACTATTTGTATACAAGTTTTAATTTTATTTTTTCTCAATTAATTTTTAGAAATAAAACACATTGACTCTATCCGATCCTCTATAAAAAAATATGAAAACTTAATTAAAATGAAAACCCCGAAACAATAAAAAAAAAAAACATTTTGATAAAATTTTCGTTCGTTAAAGTTAATTTAATCAAATAAGTACACCGAGTAATTAAATGTTTACAACAGACAACAATAAATCATTTTCATAACGTTGCACTAATTATTTAAGAATATTTTGTAAAGAACAAAGTTCTCGCTCGAACAACTTCAAATTAAAATTGCTACATTAATTTCGAGCGTAATATTTAATGACAAACAGTGGTTAAATCTATATCCAGTAATTATGTTTTAATGTAGATACGATTAATTAATAGATGTGTTTAATTAAGCGATCCCACAATCCATCATTGTAAGACACTTCCCATTTTTATGTTTACCTTCATAAGCTAATAACTTTAAAGATGCATTTATTATGTGTATTCTTACCTCAGGTGCATTTTGTAATACTATTTTTCTAAGCCATATTCATTAATTTTCAGAGTAACTATAAACATAAATATAAAAAATAGACAGATTTTAAAATTAATAAATAATGTTCGAAATTTTCTAAATAAACTGTATTATGTCAGGCAAACTAAGAAATATTAATAATAATATTTCAATGTGTATATATTGTGCCTCGTATGCGGCAAAAGTTTAAGACATGTTGTTTTTGGAACACATTTTTAAATTTTTGAAAATTTGCTGAGAATGTATGGTAAATGTGAAATGCATGCAACCATATATATACTGATAATTTAAAATGTAATGTTTCAAATAGCTGACATTAATATTTTTAATTTGCATTGATATTGGTGTTTAATTAACACTTCGTTGTTGTAACGGCTGGGCCTATAATGTCTTCAAGAAGAGGACCACTTCCAGGTTTATGGAAATGCTTTAATTTTTATTTACACGCACTATATATATATATGACTGTTGAATCCCGGCGGTGCCATGGATGTTTGTAGTGGTTCGGAATCCACTTTAAGCCGCGGGTCCCTGTCTCATATGGCTGTTGGGTGTAGAGCTGAAAACCCTACCCTGTAAAAAGAAAAAAAACATCTCGCGTCTCGAAATCTGCCAGTAGTTAGACGGTCTTGGTCCACGCTGGGCTGTTGCGTCGATGATGATGATATATATGAGTGTATTTATACGTTATTGATATAAAAATTTAAAATTATGCACTAATTTAAGTGTTAATTGTTTTAAATTTGACTTTTAAGTTGGCTTTAAGAAAAATTCTAAAACATTTCTTTAATATTTCTGTCAACAACACAGCTATTTTTGCAAGAGATTTAATTTTATATTTTCGATTAATTTTTTTAGAAATAAAACACATTGACTCTATCCGATCCTCTATAAAAAAAATATGAAAACTTAATTAAAATGAAAACCCCGAAATAATAAAAAAAACATTTTGATAAAATTTTCGTTCGTTAAAGTTAATTTAATCGAATAAGTACACCGAGTAATTAAATGTTTACAACAGACAACACTAAATCATTTTCATAACGTTGCACTAATTATTTAAGAATATTTTGTAAAGAACAAAGTTTTCGCTTGAACAAGTTCAAATTAAAATTGCTACATTAATTTCGAGCGTAATATTTAATGACAAACAGTGGTTAAATCTATATCCAGTAATTATGTTTTAATGTAGATACGATTAATTAATAGATGTGTTTAATTAAGCGATCCCACAATCCATCATTGTAAGACATTTCCCATTTTTATGTTTACCTTCATAAGCTAATAACTTTAAAGATACATTTATTATGTGGATTCTTACCTCAGGTGCATTTTGTAATACTATTTTTCTAAGCCATATTCATTAATTTTCAGAGTAACTATAAACATAAATATAAAAAATAGACAGATTTTAAAATTAATAAATAATATTCGAAATTTTCTAAATAAACTGTATTATGTCAGACAAACTAAGAAATATTAATAATAATATTTCAATGTGTATATATTGTGCTTCGTATGCGTATATTTAAGTCATGTTGTGTTTGGAACACATTTTTAAATTTTGAAAATTAGCTGAGAATGCATGGTAAATGTGAAATGCATGCAACCATGTATATACTGATAATTTAAAATGTAATGCTTCAAAAGCTGACATTAATATTTTTAATCTGCATTGATATGGGTGTTTTAATTAACACTTCGTTGTTGTAACGGCTTGGCCTATAATGTCTTCAAGAAGAGGACCACTTCCAGGTTCATGGAAACGCTTTAATTTTTATTTACACCTACTATATATATGACTGTCGAATCCCGGCGGTGCCATGGATGTTTGTAGTGGTTCGAATCCACTTTAAGCCGCAGGTCCCTGTCTTAATATGGCTGTTGGGCGTAAAAGGTGTCGAAAGGTGCCTGTAAAAAGAAAAAAACATCTCGCGTGTCGAAATCTGCCAGTAGTTAGACGGTCTTGGTCCACACTGGGCTGTTGCGTCGATGATGATGATGATGATGATGATGATGATGATGATGATGATGATATATATGAGTGTACTTATACGTAATTGATATGAAAATTTAAAATTATGCACTAATTTAAGTGTTAAGTGTTTTAAATTTGACTTTAAGTTGGTTTTTAAGAAAAATTCTAAAACATTTCTTTAATATTTCTGTCAACAACACAGCTATTTTTGCAAGAGTTTTAATTTTATATTTTCGATTAATTTTTAGAAATAAAACACATTGACTCTATCCGATCCTCTATAAAAAAAAAAAAAAATATGAAAACTTAATTAAAATGAAAACCCCGAAATAATAAAAAAACATTTTGATAAAATGTTCATTCGTTAAAGTTAATTTAATCGAATAAGTACACTGAGTAATTAAATGTTTACAACAGACAACAATAAATCATTTTCATAACGTTGCACTAATTATTTAAGAATATTTTGTAAAGAACAAAATTTTCGCTTGAACAAGTTCAAATTAAAATTGCTACATTAATTTCGAGCGTAATATTTAATGACAAACAGTGGTTAAATCTATATCCAGTAATTATGTTTTAATGTAGATACGATTAATTAATAGATGTGTTTAATTAAGCGATCCCACAATCCATCATTGTAAGACATTTCCCATTTTTATGTTTACCTTCATAAGCTAATAACTTTAAAGATGCATTTATTATGTGGATTCTTACTTCAGGTGCATTTCGTAATAATATTTTTCTAAGTCATATTCATTAATTTTCAGCGATAAACATAAATATGAAAATAGGTTTTCAAATTAATAAAGAATGCTCAAAATTTTCCAAATAAACTGTATTATGTCAAGCGAACTAAAAGATAATAATTACATGTTGAGCCGCATATGCGACAGAAGATTAAGTCGTGATGCTTTTGGAACTTATTTTTAAATACTCTTGCCAATTAGCTAAGAAAGCATGTTAAAATTGAAATGCGTTTAATCACGCATATGGTGCAATGTCTCGGCTTATATTAGACGTATAACAGCTTCAAGAAGAAGTAAACATTTAGGATCATGAAAACCCTTTTAATTTTTATTTACAAGCCCTATATGTCGATATATACAAATACAGAACTCTGGATTATTATAATTTATTATTTGCAAAAAGTGAAAAGAAAATTAAAGTTTTAAATTTGATTCCCAAATGCACGATTAATTCATAAGTGCAGTTCAATCCAAGGCCGGATATTTTTAGAGAGTATAGGCCAGAGATTTTTAGAGAGTATAGGCCAGAGATTTTTAGAGTATTGTCCAGAGATTTTTTTCTCCTGTATACGTCGAATGTATTTTCCTAGTCTGAGGCAGACCTTAATTATCGCATGGCGTAATTCATGAAACCACAAGGGGCTCACTTTGAAAACAGGCTGAAACTCTGAACTATTCGGTCACTTCAGAGGGAAAAAAAACAGCTTCTGATCAACTCGTTTCAGAACTCTCTACCTTCTTCAAAAAAAACCTCTTTTTACACAATCTGTCAAGAGGGGGGGTCAGCTTCCCTCACTTCTCAATGGAGTAGACATTTCTCTGCTCGTGTTCTATGACCAATCACGACTGGATCACTTATTTTAAAAAATATATGAATTTCATAAAAAAAAAAATTTCTTCATTGAATCGATAGTGGGTCAAATAGTTGAAATTAATATTTTTAATTTGAATTGATATTGGTGTTTAATTAACCCTCTGTTAGGATATTGGAGTAAAAATTGATCCAGTTGAATGCTAATACCAAAGAAGCAAATGTATATAACAAAGTTTTATGCATATTTTACCCATTATACTTGCCAACCCTTTATTATATACTTTTGCTTCTTTGGTATTAGTATACAACTAGATCACTTTTTACTCCAATTTAATGAAGCAGAAAGACAAAAACTATCTACTCTATTTTTTAACTATTTACTGACCAACGATAAAATAATTAAAGCAAAATACAATATTATTATCAAAAATGTATCAATTTTATAAAAAAAAATCCTTTATTTTCACTGAATCTAAAATATCAGTATAGGAGGAATCTGCATTTCACCATATAGCTTACATCGTCCGCTATTTCAATATGATGTCTTTCTACTTCACTGTAGTATATTGCACTTTCTCTTCGCTGTAAACTCCGTGCTTCGACTTCAATCTATTCTTCTATTTCACTATTCACACGAAGGCTTCACAATGTTTTTTCTAAATCTCAATCACCATAGTCTCTTATAAACGTTCTCGTGAAGTATTATGTCTTAAAACGGAAGGGAATCCTATCTTCTTTTAAAAATTTTATTTTTGTTTCTGTATTACTGTACCAGCGATAAAAATATAGGAAATGTTATGTATTGAAGAATTGTATTAGAATTCCCAATAGGAAAATAAATGTAGAATAAAAAAAAAAATCCTTGCATGTGTACTTTTCATTTAAATTGAAATAAACACCTAGATATTTTTTTCTTTCCTTGATATGTCTGCAACATCTTACAATAAAATCTGTAACGTATTCTAAATAAACTGCATTATGTCAGGCAGACTAAAAACATTAATAATAATATTTCCATATGTATATGTTGGGTTGCATATGCGACAAAAGATTACTAGGTGAAGTTTCCAGACCTCACGCTTAAACAATTTCACCAATTATCTAAGAAGGCATGCTAAATATGAAATTCATACATTCATGGTGTATGGTGATAATATGAAACTTCCACTGTAATGTGTCAAACAGTTGAAATTAATATTTTTAATATGAATTGATATTGGTGTTTAATTAACCGTTCGATGTATACAATTGTTTTTTTCTTTGGTATTAGTATACGACTGGATCACTTTTACTCCCATATAACGAAGAAGAAAGGCATATTTTGTAGACTATTTACTCATCAACGATAAGATAATTAAAGTAAAATATAATCTTATTATCGAAATATATAAAATTTTTATTAAAAAAAAATAATTTTTTTTAATTGAATCTAAAATAACAGTAGCACAGGAATATGCACTTCTACTTTCACAATATACAACTTACATCATCCGCTATTTCAATATATCTTTCTACTTCACTGTAGTAAGAGTATATTGCTCTTTCTCTTCGCTGTAAATTCTGCGCTTCAACTTCAAACTATTCTTCTATTTCACTATTCACATGAAGAATCCACGATTCATTCTCCATAATATCTTATTAACGTTCTAGTGAAATATTATGATCATAAAAGAAATAGAATCGTATCTTTTTTTTTTTTTTTTTTTTTATTTTTTTTTAGTTTGTGTATTACTGCATCAAAGAGGAAAATATAGAAAATGCTATCTGTCGAAGAATTGTTTAGAATTCCCAATAGAAAAATAAATGTGGAATAAAAAAATCCTTTATATGTGTGATTTCATTTAAATTGCTATAAACGTCTAATTTTTTGTTTTCTTGCTATGTCTGTAATATCTTACGATATTACAGACATAGCAAGAAAACAAAAATTAGAGCCAGAGATTTTAGAGTATAGGCCAGAGATTTTTAGAGAGTATTGGCCAGAGATTTTTTTTTTTAGAGAGTATTGGCCAGAGATTTTTTCTCCTGTATACGTCGAATGTATTTTCCTAGTCTGAGGCAGACCTTAATTATCGCATGGCGTAATTCATGAAACCACAAAGGGGCTCACTTTGAAAACAGGCTGAAACTCTGAACTATTCGGTCACTTCAGAGGAAAAAAAAACAACAACTTCTGATCAACTCGTTTCAGAACTCTCTACCTTCTTCAAAAAAACCTCTTTTTACACAATCTGTCAAGAGGGGGTCAGCTTCCTCACTTCTCAATGGAGTAGACATTTCTCTGCTCGTGTTCTATCACCAATCACGACTGGATCACTTATTTTAAAAATATATGAATTTCATAAAAAAAAAAAAAAATTTCTTCATTGAATCGATAGTGGGTCAAATAGTTGAAATTAATATTTTTAATTTGAATTGATATTGGTGTTTAATTAACCCTCTGTTAGGATATTGGAGTAAATTGATCAGTTGAATGCTAATACCAAAAGAAGCAAATGTATATAACAAAGTTTTATGCATATTTTACCCATTATACTTGCCAACCCTTTATTATATACTTTTGCTTCTTTGGTATTAGTATACAACTAGATCACTTTTACTCCAATTTAATGAAGCAGAAAGACAAAAACTATCTACTCTATTTTTTTTAACTATTTACTGACCAACGATAAAATAATTAAAGCAAAATACAATATTATTATCAAAAATGTATCAATTTTATAAAAAAAAAAAATCCTTTATTTTCACTGAATCTAAAATATCAGTATAGGAGGAATCTGCATTTCACCATATACAGCTTACATCGTCCATATTTCAATATGTCTTTCTACTTCACTGTAGTATAATGCACTTTCTCTTCGCTGTAAACTCCGTGCTTCGACTTCAATCTATTCTTCTATTTCACTATTCACACGAAGGCTTCACAATGTTTTTTTCTAAATCTCAATCACCATAGTCTCTTATAAACGTTCTCGTGAAGTATTATGTCTTAAAACGGAAGGGAATCCTATCTTCTTTTAAAAATTTTTATTTTGTTTCTGTATTACTGTACCAGCGATAAAAATATAGGAAATGTTATGTATTGAAGAATTGTATTAGAATTCCCAATAGGAAAATAAATGTAGAATAAAAAAATCCTTGCATGTGTACTTTTCATTTAAATTGAAATAAACACCTAGATATTTTTTTTTTCTTTCCTTGATGTGTCTGCAACATCTTACAATAAAATCTGTAACGTATTCTAAATAAACTGCATTATGTCAGGCAGACTAAAAACATTAATAATAATATTTCCATATGTATATGTTGGGTTGCATATGCGACAAAAGATTACTAGGTGAAGTTTCCAGACCTCACGCTTAAACAATTTCACCAATTATCTAAGAAGGCATGCTAAATATGAAATTCATACATTCATGGTGTATGGTGATAATATGAAACTTCCACTGTAATGTGTCAAACAGTTGAAATTAATATTTTAATATGAATTGATATTGGTGTTTAATTAACCGTTCGATGTATACAATTGTTTTTTTCTTTGGTATTAGTATACGACTGGATCACTTTTACTCCCATATAACGAAGAAGAAAAAGCATATTTTGTTTTTACTATTTACTCATCAACGATAAGATAATTAAAGTAAAATATAATCTTATTATCGAAATATATAAATTTTTATTAAAAAATAATTTTTTTAATTGAATCTAAAATAACAGTAGCACAGGAATATGCACTTCTACTTTCACAATATACAACTTACATCATCCGCTATTTCAATATATCTTTCTACTTCACTGTAGTAAGAGTATATTGCTCTTTCTCTTCGCTGTAAATTCTGCGCTTCAACTTCAAACTATTCTTCTATTTCACTATTCACATGAAGAATCCACGATTCATTCTCCATAATATCTTATTAACGTTCTAGTGAAATATTATGATCATAAAAGAAATAGAATCGTATCTTTTTTTTTTTTTTTTATTTTTAGTTTGTGTATTACTGCATCAAAAGAGGAAAATATAGAAAATGCTATCTGTCGAAGAATTGTTTAGAATTCCCAATAGAAAATAAATGTGGAATAAAAAAAAAAAGTCCCTTTATATGTGTGATTTCATTTAAATTGCTATAAACGTCTAATTTTTTTTTCTTGCTATGTCTGTAATATCTTACGATATTACAGACATAGCAAGAAAACACAAAAATTAAGCCAGAATTTTTAGAGAGTATAGGCCAGAGATTTTTAGAGAGTATTGGCCAGAGATTTTTAGAGAGTATTGGCCAGAGATTTTTCTCCTGTATACGTCGAATGTATTTTCCTAGTCTGAGGCAGACCTTAATTATCGCATGGCGTAATTCATGAAACCAAAGGGGCTCATTTGAAAACAGGCTGAAACTCTGAACTATTCGGTCACTTCAGAGGGAAAAAAAAAACAACAACTTCTGATCAACTCGTTTCAGAACTCTCTACCTTCTTCAAAAAAAATTTTACACAATCTGTCAAGAGGGGTCAGCTTCCCTCACTTCTCAATGGAGTAGACATTTCTCTGCTCGTGTTCTATCACCAATCACGACTGGATCACTTATTTTAAAAAATATATGAATTTCATAAAAAAAATTTCTTCATTGAATCGATAGTGGGTCAAATAGTTGAAATTAATATTTTTAATTTGAATTGATATTGGTGTTTAATTAACCCTCTGCTAGGATATTGAAGTAAAATTGATCCAGTCGAATACTAATACCAAAGAAGCAAATGTATAAACAAAGTTTTTTTCATATTTTACCCATTATTAACAGTAGCATAGGAATATGCACTTCTACTTTCACAATATACAACTTACATCATCCGCTATTTCAATATATCTTTCTACTTCACTGTAGTAAGAGTATATTGTTCTTTCTCTTCTGTAAATCCCGCGCTTCAACTTCAAACTATTCTTCTATTTCACTATTCACGCGAAGGATCCACGATTCATTCTCCCTAATATCTTATCAACGGTCTTGTGAAGTATTATGTTCTTAAAAAAGAAATAGAATCGTATCTTTTTTTTTTTTTTAAATTTTTTTTATTTTTAATTTGTGTATTACTGTATCAAAGAGGAAAATATAGAAAATGCTATCTGTCGAAGAATTGTTTAGAATTCCCAATAGAAAAATAAATGTGGAATAAAAAAAAATCCCTTTATATGTGTGATTTCATTTAAATTGCTATAAACGACTAATTTTTTTCTTGCTATGTCTGTAATATCTTACGATAAAATTTGTAACCATGTACACTTTTGATTTTATATCCCCAAAAAACTCTTAGAAGTGACCTTCTTATATTGAAAATTAAGTTAAAATTAAAATTAGACTTGAGAATTTAATTGTTTTTAGATTAAATTAATTTTCTGCTTGTAACACAAAAAAATTTAATGCATTTATCTTTGTCCAAGCCTTGTTTTCATAATGAAATAAATAAATGAAACATTTTGAAATTTTTTTTTTTTACGTTTATTAAATTGATTAATCAAATTTAACGTATATTTCACTTGCAATTTTATGGATTTAAAACTAAAATATCAAGAATTATTTAACTTTAAAACATTAATATCCACAACAATAAATAAGAGTCACAAATTTATTAATTATAAAATATTATTATTTGTTAACATTTTTTAACACATTTAAAAAAAAAAAAAAAACTACACCACAAAATATTGTATAAAAAGAAAAATTCCAGCAGCATAATAAATACCAATGGCACAACACAGATTTAAAAAAATATCTAATAAATATTAAATAGCAGCAAAATTTCTTTTATGAGTACAACAATAAAAATTTAAGGTTTCAAAATATCCTAAAAAAGGCTATCAAATACTAAAAAATGGGTCTTCTAACTTTTCTGGTAGAACACGACCATTTTGCAATTTTATTGTATAGCTCTATTCCAGAAAATGGACTCTTTTACCATTATTTGAAGACCATTGGATACTTATTTTAAATATCCAAATAAAACATAAGGCATCACTAAAACATATTTTGTGGTTATATATAACAGAAAATAGACATTTTATATTGTACTTTCTCTCTACTTTTTTTTTTATTGCTGAAATCTATTTTATCGTTTGGTCTTTACAGAGAATCATTCTTTTTTTTTTTTTTTTTTTTAAACTGCAATCGTGGATTTTGTTTCAATGTTTGACGAGATACTTCTGAGATTTTTACAACACAAGGATTGTTTCCAATAGATATACTCGTAAAATAAGAGTAGGATGTTTCAAGTTTATATAGTTACAAAGTTTTTAAATACTATATATTCATGGATATTTTTCAGGAAAATTACAACGATTTTTCAAATTTTCAGCGACCTTTCATGAAAAACCGTTTCTTTTTATAATCGCATTATTTTGGAAAACGTATTTTTATTCATATTTATGATATAGGGTGTTCCAATTTAGGACACACTGGAAAAGTTGATTCTCTTAACTATACAGATCTAGAAATGAGATCTAATGTGCCCCAAGATTTACAAAAGATTCCTAGTGTTCATTTTGGGACATCTTTTATATTATTTGTAGCTGGTGCTTTTTTTTTATATGGATTTTGTATTAATAGATTTTTGTATATTTATTTGGTATAATTATTTTATTTATTATTTGTTTTTTTGGTTTTCGTGAGAATTTCAATATTTTCGATTTAACATCTAATACTAATCACTGTAAATAACCACAAGTTACAAATTCAAGATGAGATTAAGTCAAAGCGTTGGAGAGCTGAAGATCTTTTAGCAATACCCAGCAATCCGCGACGGCATGCTGTCGCCCAGTTCCGACTTCTGACTGGCCATGACTGTCTAGCAGAACATCTCCATCGCATTAAAATCTTTTCGAATCCTGGATGCCCCCTATGTGGTTCAACAGAGACACAGACAGACCAATGAACAGAGATCACCTCCAACGATGTGCGGTACTTGACGGCGACTCGACTTACTGGCGTGCGAGAGAACTCTTAAGACAATGACTTCGGTCATCTTTGCATTTTTTGGACGTTTATTCTTTTGTATTTTTTTCCCCTTGTTATTTTTGTTATTATTACTATTGTTATTCTCCTTGCCATTGGAAATAAAAAATTTAAAAAAAAACATCATTAACTAACTACCTGACATGTTGGACAATGGCCGTCTGTGTACTGACAGATTCCAAAGCATGTTTTCTTATTACATGGTAGGTTTCTCCAATACTGCGCCTAACAATTGCATTAGATCGATATCTACGGATTAAAGTAAATTCCGAACCACTATAAACATCTATGGCACCGAGCTCCAGGCTGCTAGTTACTAGGCCTTCAGGTCCTGTATCTAATACATTATTTAATTCTCAATTACTTTTTAAATATTTGTTCATGATTTAACAGTGCTTCTCATTGAAACATTTCAATTCTCAACATCTTAAATAACTTTTATTTTTGTGAGTTTTTATTTATTTTGTATAGCCTTTTTATTCACTGTGCAACTTCTAATCTTTCTCATGGAATGAAATATCCCAACATGGGAATTAAGCGAAGAATTGAATGTTGCTGATGGAAATTAGGTTGGCATTATCTTCCGTGAAGAGTTTTTACCAGATAATAATTCTCATTTGTGTGCCGTTGGAGAGCAACAGGCAACTGGTTCGTTTATGCATAATACCTAAATCTTTTGTATATTCTTGTTTCTGTAAGTAGGGGTTACATCGCGAGACTCTAACGAATGTGTACCTGAGCTTTCCAGCTCATGATATCATGCACAATCCGATATATGTTATGCTTTATCATGTGCTAGCTGCACATGATATTAATGGAATCAGGCAGAATAATAATTTATCTTTTTCTCGGTGAACTGCATTGGTGAAACTATGAACTTCTCGCTCAAATAAACAAGGTTAATCTAACTAAACAATATTTGTTTATGGATAAACAGATGAGCCAAACAAGACTAGTTTACGATGAGATGGATGGGCCAAACAAAACATTTGTTTACGAATAGACGGATGGGTCAAATAAGACATGTTTACGGATAGACAGATGGATCAAAAGTCTTGTTTCATAATAAATGTGAATGTGTCAAACAAGACTAGTTTACGAAGAGACAGATGGGTCAAACAAGACTTGTTTAGGGATAGATGGATGAGTCAAACAGGTTTTCTTTATGAATAGACAGATGGGTCAATCAAGAATTGTTAATAAATTTTCAAACAAAATATCCTTTCCGAAAAAAATATTTTTCTATTTTAGCAAAAAAATATCTATTTTAGCAATTTTTGTTTTAACATATTATTTCTTTTTCTTTCCTTTCGTAAAACATTTAAGTTCTTAACAATTAATTTGAAATTCTTCTTTCCTAAACAAATTTACAATTATTACGATGTAGTATAATATATTGTTTTTTATTTCAAATAGGTAAATGGCATCATCCACAACACTGGTCATGGTGTAGTTTTCAAAGTGGACACTGGACCCCACGCCCCTGTTGTAAATGTGAGCAATGGACCACTGTCCTACAGTTTCCGAGTGGCTGAGATACATTTACATTTCGGGCGCACTGATGCGCAGGGATCAGAGCACCGGGTTGGCAGCCATGCCTTTCCGGCAGAGGTAAGACTCATTAAAATATTCTAGTGCATTTACACTATTTTAGTAAACATATGGGCACAATAGTATAGAATATATGTACATAATATATAGTCTTTATAGAATCATAACTAAGTGTTCATATTTTTAAGATTGTTTTTACATAGTCCTGAAGTAATAATTATAAATTGCTGATTATTTTTTTTTTTTGAATAATCTTTATGCGATTCTTATTGTTGTTTCTTTTATCAATTATGTTTAAAATGCACTTTAGATAGAGTTGTCAATATTTGAAATTTTAACGTGGGGCCTATTTATCATTTCGCTATAATTGTCATAATGAAATCGTATTTATAAAATAGATAATTTTTTTTTATACGAATATTACTGTTTGTATTTTTCTTTTTCTACTGATAATTTTTATGATATTTTGAAGTTGTGCGGTTAGTCTTTCATGCAAAACTTCTTTAATTCTTCCGCCCAATTCCAGAAAGTTTCTTCGACCATTAAATTAAGGCATAATTGAAAGAACCTGAAACAATACTCTGATTAATCTCAGTGTTTTAATTTACGTTTCATTTGTATCTGCTGTAATAATATAGGTAATTTTAAATTCTTGTTGAAAAAATGTTTGACTGTGATGTTTTTACAAGCAATTCCATTATGGGAATACCGACTACTATGAAATGGAATTATTATTTGACATCTGAAAATTGGAGAAGGTTTTAATGTCTGTAGCCAATGACGATTTAGATTGTTTGTGGTTGGTGTATTAAATTACAATAATATTATTGATCTAACTTTAGTTTTTGCAAGAATTGGGTTGTAATTTAGATGATTATGAAACCTGTCACTAAATGTATTCATTTTGGAAATTATTTTTTTGTGTTCGATACCTGATAAACGGCATCTACTACAATGTAACATACTTCAGTGGTACTTAAACAAGAGGTTCTCAAAGGGCGCGCCCTCTATTATTAATTGGTATATTTGATTTCCTATTGCACTCTGTATATTACAGAGAAGTATAAAAATAAATATAGTTGCTCTTTTTTGTCAATTTTCCCATTCAAAGGCAGCTTTCTTTCTTTATAACTGGTCATTCTGATTGCTTTTTTTTTTTTTTTTTTCCTTTTATTCACATAAAAAGTGCCAAACAGCGATAATGCGCCAAAGAATGTTTCCGAAAACTAAGAGGTTACTTCCATGGCTGAGTACTTAAAACATCAGCGTCTATGTGATTTTCAATCTTAAAAAAGCGTCCATTACAGTCATCTGTAAGTAATACTCTGTGGAGTTGATCATCTAATATTAACTGAAGGAGTAGAATCAGTTGTTATATCGGGATTGAGTATTAAAGATAAGGGATTTTCTTTCGGAACCTTTTGAATTTCTATAAAAGAAGTATGCGTGTCAATATTCAGAAAAACATTTTCTCCAAATTTCCCATTCATTTTTCCAGAAAATCCATCCAAACTTTACTACAATTTTCAACCTCATATTTATGTGTATTAGGATTTTCTACCAATACCACAATTAAGTGCAAGAAGGGAACAAATCTTCAATGTATTAACTAGGAAATGGGGCCTGATGGCCGAATGGCTAGCGCTCTGGCGTTCGGTACCACAGGTATCGGGTTCAAATCCCGGCTTTGCCATGGGTGTTGTAGTGGTTCCGAATCCACTTTAAGCTGTAGGTTCCGGTCCTAATAGGATCGTAGAGCCCTGCGGGAGCATTGTTACTCCGCGTCCGTGACTCACCATCAAGTTACACGCGTCTCCTGGGTAATGCAAAGTGAGTAACATCGGTGCAGCCAGCCCTTATGGAGAAGATCATGGCCTATTTGCCAGCTGCATTAGAAGAAAAAAATTAACGAGGAAAGGAGTGTTTGCTTTTAAACTTTATGTTCTAACACTGAAGAAATCGTTAAGGCGCATCAGGTTCATGTTTTTCATGAACACAGAATAAATAAATCCAGGGTGCGTTTCATTATACTTTTTTATTGAATTATTCTTTTTCTATAATATATAACTATTTCTCAGAAATCTGTGCACAGAGTGCCTGCAATTATTTGTAAGATTTTTAATACGCTTCAGCTTCAAATGTTTGAGAACCTGTAACGTCTCGGCCTATACTAGGCCTATAACGGTTTCAGAAGAGGGGCACTTAAAGGTTCATGGGATTGCTTTAATTTTTATTTAGAAGCATTACTCTATTACAAAAATTTAATTTAAAGATAATTTGATTCAGTGCAGTTCACTCCAAGGGCGGAGATTTTTAGAGTTCTGGAGAATATAAACACCTGGTCTACGGCAAACCATTACCCCACATTATGATTCACGAAATTACAAGCCACTTTCAAAACAGGCGGAAAACTCTGGCCTATTGAGTCACTTCAAGAAAAAACAAAACACTTCTGGTCGACTCGTCGCAAAACTCTCTCTTCATCAAAAATCTCCTTTCAAGACAATCCGTCAAGAGAGGGTGGAGGAGGAGGGGGTGGGGGGCAGCTTCCTTCACTCCTCATTGGAGAAGATATTTCTCAGCTCGCTATATCACTAATCACGGTGGAGCAAGTCATGGTATATCAATTGGTTGATATCCAATCTGTAATTATTTCGACCTCTGAAGGTCGCACAGACATTCGCTAATTTCCAGAGTCTCATTATATACCTAATATCTGCCATCAGATTTGAGTGACAGGTTGTTCTCATTAGTACAAAGCACTAATTGCATGTAATATAACTACTCACAATACTGCTCATCTGCTGTCGAATTTGAATTATGGGTTTATTATATATTTTTCGAATAACATACATTCCTCACTCCTGCCAAAACTCTTCTCGTCAGAAAAAAAAAGGCTACAAACCACTGATATAAGCTACTTCTTTTCAAGTTTTATTAATATTTATTTTTAACTAAATCTAAATAATTTCTGGCTTAATATAGAATATTTGATCAAGAAGATAAACAAAATAAAAACTGAAATGCTCAAACAGGTTGGCATTAGTTCAGGTTGTTCTCATTAGTATAAAACACTAATTGCATGTAATATAAATATACACAATAAAGCGTGTATGCTGTCATATTTGAGTGATGAGTGGTTTATTATAAATTTTTCAAATAACATACAGTCCTCTCTCCTGGGAATGAAATGCTAAAACTCTTCTCCAGAGAAAAAAATAATACTACAAACTACAATGCTACCTTTGAATTCGATAATTCCATGAGTCTCATTATACACGATACCGAATATTTGCTATCAGATTTGAGTGACATGTTCTTCTCATTACTACATACACAAATTGCTTGTAATATAAATATCCACAATAAAGCGTGCATGCTATCAAATTTGAGTTATATGTTTATTATACATTTTTAAATAGCATACATTCCTCTCATGGGAATGAAATGCCAAAACTCTTCTCATGAGAAAACAACACTACAAACCACTACTTTTCAAGTTGTATTAATATTTATTTTTAATTAAATCTAAACAATTTCCAGCGTAACATAGAATATTTGATTAAGAAGAAAAAAGATAAATAAAAACTGAAATGCTCAAACAACAATCTATCAAAACTATCCAGTGCACACTGAATTATTCAAACTCATCACAAACCAAAAATAAACCTCCGAGTGAGTTTTTCTGGATGCCGCAACCAACCACGCAACCTGATTGCCTTAACAAAACAAATCATCCCATGAGACGATCAAATCAAGATAAACCTCCCGTTTCCACATACTTTTACCCTAACTTCTTTAGTTGCCCAACTTCACTAGACGGAAGGACGCCAAACGAAAAGACGATGTGGGTGCGCGAAGAGGGTTGGGAGGGGGTGATGCCATTCCCACATAAAAAGAAAGGAAAAGAAACCACCCCTCCCCAAATTGAAAGAGAAAAGTCGACTGGAAGATTATCCGTTTAAACGGCCGCAAATATGATTAAGCGGAAATACTCCTGTTACTGTGAGCGCTAATTTTATTAGCATGGAATTTCTGTTGTACAGGTACGATGTAGAAGACGTCGTTTAATCGAAAACTTCTTTGTTTCTTGGCAGAGGGGAGGGGGTGGAGATAAAAATAAAATGGGGTAGTTAGAGAACGTTTTGTTTCTTAAATAATGTGGTGGTATGTTCTTGTTGTCATACATGACAGATTTTAGTCAAGTGGAAAAATATTCTGGCTTAACGAGTTTTTCGGATTTTTATCTGATTACATAAATTTGATTATGTAATTTTTGAAGCATTTACCGCTCATTTTAATGAAAAAGATTTGAAACTGAAATGTAAGTCTTTAGGTTTTTTGTTTAAGATAATTTTAAGCTTTATGTTTGAAATAATTTTAGGGTGTTATGTTTTAGGTAATTGTAGGGTGATATGTTTGAGGTAATTTTAGGGTGTTATGTTTGAGGTAATTTTAATCTTTATGTTCCAGATAATTTTTAGGCTTTATGTCTTCAGTTTTTCTAATTTTTTTTTTTCTATATTTTAAAAAAGAATTCATTTTGTTTAATCAGAAATTTCAAGAGACTTTATTTCTTTTAAATCAAACTCTTTTAAAAGATGCAAATTTTTGTAAAAAAACTTATTGATCTCATTTTTTTTTTCAATAATAACATATTTTACTGAACCCCACAAATTTCTTTTTGAATAGACCCTGGAAATGCATATCATTTTATATAAATGCAATTAATTGGTGAATATGCGAAAACACAAATAAGTAAAATTAATATACGCAAATCATATGCCTTATTTTAAAAGACTTTTATTCATCTTCTTCATTGGCGCTAGCTCCGCGGTGGGCCAAAGCCATCTGCCTACTGGCTGATTTCGAGACAGGAGACGTTTTCTTTTCACGTGGTCGGATTACCAGCCCCACGCTCTGCATTCATATTAGATCGAGACCTAGGGTTTAAAATGGATTCTGAACCACTACAAACAACTATGACATTGCCGCGACTCGAATCCGAAACCTGTGGCACTAATCGCTAGAGCGCTAGCTGGCCCATCGGCCATCAGGTCCATTTTTATTGTTAGCAGTAGAATTTAACACAGATCATACACATTTTCCCTCTTTTTTAACAAACTAATATTGGAAGTTTTTTTAATATTACTTTTGACTTGTAAATGATTAATATTAGAAGTTCTTATTTAGATTAAAATTTATAAATGATCATATTTCAATTGTTAAATTATACTGAAATTAATTTAGCTGTTGTGTCTAATAAGCATAAACATTTATAAATTTACTATATATTATCATTTATAAAATTGCCTTTACGTCTTAAATAAAGTATTTTAACAAAAAGTAATGCATGTAAGCCTTATATATGCAACTGAGGTACATATTGGATATTGTGTATGCATTGATCCTGAAATAATAATTGCAACCTTTAACAATTTAAAACTCTTAGAAGTTCCAGAGTCTTATATTGAATCAGCCAATACTATTCTTAGGTGAGCCTTTCGAAGTATATGATAAATACTAATAACAGCCATCTACACTTAATGAAATCACTCTATACAAAAACATCTTAGCAAGAAAAATCTATTGCCAATTTATTAAATTTCAGATTATGTATCATTTACCCTTAGCTAGCACAAACATTAAATTAACATTAACTCTAGATCAACCCAGAAATCTTTGAAACTTCCTTTTTAATACTTAATATTCAAAAAAATGTTAAAAGCATTTGTGCCGTAATATCCAGCGCATGCATACAAAATTATAATTTTATACGAAATAAATTAAAGTACTTTAATGACTGTCTAGACAAAAGTTGTATACAACTATAATGTAATTATTGTAATTGTAACTGTTTGTAATCTCATTACATTTACAAATGAAACAAAATAAATTTTCATAGAGCAAAAACTAAACAAAAGTTAGAATAATATTCTAAAAAAAAAACTAATTCGTGGGCAAATTTTGAAAGTTTCATTTGCTTTAAACAAATAAACAAATATTAACACACTGGTTCCCAAAAATTAATGAAAAATCAGAAAAACCATGATTTCAAAGTTGAATTTTATTGGAATTTATTGAAATTTCGCAAAAAAAATGTTAATCCAACTATGCTTTACAAAAGAAAAAGCATTTGAATTAACAGCACAAAAGAAAAAGAATATATATATTGTCTGTTCTGAACATGCACAAAACTGAAGGTACAAAAATGAATATTTAAGATCTATGTGTGATCATCTTCAACATGGAGTGTGATCACATTTAATAGGCACAACATCAATGTTCATATTCAAAATTATGGTGTTTATTAATTTAGTTGGTTTGTAATGCTAAAGCAATTCAAAGAGAGTGAAGGGTTGAAAGTGAGTGGGCTAAGTGTAACAATACATCTTTCTTGATCATCCCAAACATGTTCAACTGCCTTGAAGTCCGGGAGACTTGAATACACAAACATTAGATCCAATTAAAAATTAAAAAAAACTATATACACAATAGTCTCATCATGAAGGTTATTTGCTTGCCGAGCTCTATGTGGTTAGCGTTATCGTTTTGCAAGGTGAAAAAGTCCCCAACTGCACTTGTGTAAGGATAGAGGCACGGATCAAGAACACCGTCATTATATGATTGCGCAGTAACAGTAGCTGTTGGGACAATATACTGCTAAGTCTGGACATCCAGAGGGATACTTACCCGCATTCACACATACACTAGACACAAAAGACCTTTATAGGTATGACTTGGATAAGAGTGGGTTTCCCACTTCTTCCAAACATTCTTCAATTAAGTTGCAACCCAAATCTGTACTCATCAATAACGAGGACAAACCTCCGTTGACATGTATTCCAACTGTCTTGTAATTACCAGATGGCATGGTGTGTTTACACACTATACTGGACAACTTGTTTTCCTTTGGGAGGACTTCCGCGCGTAGTTGATCTGGATACCAGCCCTGGTAGTTGCTGTGAGAAAAGATTCAAATAGCTGTTTTGTGTCTCCTGCACTTAGCTGCAAAAAGCTTCTGCCACCTCTGTAGTTCAAGGTTGTACTTTCTATAAACTGATTTTGTTCCTTTTGTTTGTTTGACTGAGAAATATGTCTCACAAACAATGAAATGCAGAAATTATCACCGCATTCGACCAATGGCTCGCCATCGATATTCTTGAGACAAATAATGTCGAGTATTCATATAAATAATATATGTTGAAACTGCAAACTCTCTTAACGTATGTTTTCAGCAGCGTGCCCAGTGAATTTAAACGATAGCATCTTTTCTAACTTTGCATATCATATGCAGCATTACTTTTAATACCTACAACGTTGTTTATACTTGTTTATAGGCATTTAATAGCAAGTGTCCCTTAATTTACAGTAAAAAGTGCATGTGGCTTTCTAAAAATCGTAAGAAATGAATGTTATATATATATATCTGTTCATGACACAGTTCAAAACATTGTTTTTTATTGAATCTATAAATTTTTATTAATCTTTTTTTATTAATCGTGTGTTTTTTTACACTAAATATTTAATACTCTAATTATTTAAAATTAAATAAAACATAAGCAAGGGCAAGTATCTATTGAAATAAGTATACACTGCATTTTACTTTCAAAATTTCAATACGCCACAAGTTTACAACATAGATTAGGTAGTTGATAAAATATATGTACACAGTAATGACCTACCAAACGGGGACAAAGACCAAGTCCAATCCGTACAAAAGCTTCGAAATGACTCATGCATAGGCAAACTTGTGGAAATCCTGTCTCGTTTGCCTTCATCAAACATCAGAGCGGAACAAACGCTGTTCGCAGGAAAATTTTCAACAGCTCGTATACATATAGGAGGCTGATGACTGAGTGACTAGTGCTCTGGCGCGCGGTGCCACAGGTATCTTGTTCAAATCCCGACTGTACCATGGATGCTTGTAGTGGTTCACAAGTTACTAGTTATCAAGTTATAACGTTAAACAAGAGTAGATCCTCTAATTTGCATATCATAAACAGCATTACTTTTGATAACTAACACGTTATTTATACTTGTTTATAGCCATATAATCGCAATTTCTCCTTAATTTTTAGTAAAAAAATTGTTTTTCTTAAATACCTTAAAAAATGATTGTTAAAAAATATATTTTCATGACGTAGTTCGAAACATTGATTTAATTAATTTTTTTATTGAATCTATAAATTTTGCTTAATCTTACGCGATTGTTTCTTACGATAATTAATTAGTTTTATCATTAAATTAATTTTAGAATTCAATGAAATGTTTGCTAGGACAAGTATCTATTAAAATAAGTATACACTGCATTTGACTTTCAAAATTTCACAACACAGATTAGGTAGTTGATAAAATGTATGTTCACAATAATGACCTACCAAAACGGTGACAAAGACCAAGTCCAATCCGCACAAAAGCTCAGAAAAGACTCATGCATAGGCAAACTTGTGAAATTCTGTCTCGTTTGCCTTCATCAAACATCAGAGCGGAACAAACGCTGTTCGCAGGAAAATTTTCAACAGCTCGTAGACATATAATTGGCCAGGCAGTGCTAACGACTCGTTATTAAGATTCCCGGTACAAAATCATAATCGCGAGAGGAACCATGAATAATACATCAGGGAAGAATGCCTCCCCCACCAACCTCGCTGAGGCCCTCCCCTGCACTAGATGGATGGCCACTTACTTCCTCAAGATTGATGACTTAGCTACACGAGTTGGACAAACACGCGTCAGGGACCATTATTAGGAAGTTGAGTTGAGTTGTTTTTTGCCATTTTTTTTCAAGTCCACCTTTTATGCCGGTCGTTGTCTTTGTAATGTTTTATAATTTTGTACTGCGAAGATTCGCCAGATGGTTTGAGGGAACTATTTTCTTGTGTGATTCGGCTGGGTTTTGATTTTTTTTTAGATCGAGCTAGATGTAGATTCCTCTTAATGTTCTTTTTTTTTTTTTGTTTAAGAGATTTTTGTTTTGTTATTGTCTGTTTTGTGAGTTTGCTTTTAGATATTTGTTCGAAGCACGTATTGTTTTGGGGTTTATAAATAATTTATTTCAAAGACGTTGTTTGTTCATTCACTTATGTTTAATCTCAAGGTTTAATGCATTTCGTGTCAAGGATCAACATGTTTTCGTTTTGAACAAATGTTTTAGAAATGTGAAGATTTTTTTATGTTTTGTATTAATTCATAGATTTTTTTACGAGTTATTTAAGTGTTTTTACTAAAGGAATTAAAAAAAAAAAAACACTTTTGAAAATTTTTTTTGAAAAGTTTATAATATAATAGCGGTTTGTTTTTAAAATGATACAGGAAGTTCTGTTTAGCTCACAATGAAACTATCATCTTGCTTTTTAAGAAAGATATGATAGTTTGATTTCTAGCTAAACTAAATTGTTCCTCCTTTTCTTTTTTTTCAATGAAATAATTTAGATTTTTTTTTTTTAAGAGTTATTTAAGTATTTTTTTAACAAACGATTTTTTGAAAAACTCTTTTTGAAACACTTTGTAAAAATATTTTTTTCAAAAGTTTATAACATAAACGCGATTTATTTTTGAATGATATATAGAAATTTATTAGGTTGACTGACAATGAAACTATCATAAGTTGTTTCTGCTTTTCGTTTTCCAATGTATTAATTCACAGACACTTAAAATTACTGTTAATTTAAGTGTTTCTTGCCAAAGGAATTTTAAAAAACACTTTTGAAACACTTTGCGAATTTTTTTTTTTAAAGTTTATAATTTAATGTCGATTTATTTTTAAAATGATATAGAAAGTCATTAGTTTAGCTAACTGGGAAACTACCTTTTTTTCAATGAATTAAACTGTTTTTCTCTTGTTTTAGTTCATTATATATTTTGAAAATTTACATTCCTAATTATATGTAAGAAAATGAATAACACACCAACGTTTAATGTATATAACCCCTGTCATAGCATTCCATTCTTTCAAAACAAATACTTATAAAAATGATTAGACTCACTAGTTTTAAAACCTTACGAAGGACATTTTTTGGTCTATAAATGTCTGTAACTGTATTAACTGTATTAATAAATTAGTATAATGTATTAAAATGTTGATTTCTATATAAAACTGCATGCAATTGTTTTGGTTATTCATAAATATATTATTTTTAGTACAATACGATATATAACACTTAGTTAAAAAGTAAATTAAGAATTAATCCTTATATTACAATGATGAAATTATTTTGATTGTTCTTGTAGAAATTTCTTAATTTAATAAAGTGTTTCCTAATGCTAAAAAAGAGAAACAATTTTATAAAATTCTAAAAACTCGATATTTTTATTATAATCTAAAACAAGTAATATGAAAAAAAAAAATTTTTTAATCAATTCCTACTTTTTCTTCACTCTATTGCAGAAAGTCCTTTATAAATAATTTTAATTCATTGTTTATCTGGCGCCATCTATTGGTAGATATATGCAACTTAAATAAAAAAAAACTAAAAATTAATTAATTAAACTTAATTACTGAATTATTATTTGAAAAAACTGTATTAACATCCAGTGTCACCCACTGCAAGTTTCCAAAAAATGTATTTGAACTTGAGTGGATGAATAAAAAGTATTCTTTAACGATTGAAAATTTGAACAAGTTATATATAAGGGGAGTGTGAGCTAATAGTAAGAATTGAAAAAGAAATACTTTTACCATAAGCAATCAATTGCAATTTTGGTAATTTTGCCATAAGCAATCAAAATAAAAAGCAAAGATGTATGACCAATTCAAAGTATAAAAACCAAGAAAAAGCTGAAAATCTTTCAAGGAGATTAAGAATAGAATCAAAATGATTGAGCTAAATTGACTGCTGCCGAATACAGTTTGTGTTAGACGAAACAAATCTCCAAGAATCGTATTTACGGCAACTAATAAAAAATTAGTTTAGAGGTAGTGCAAGAGTTAAATGGATTGAATTCGTGTAAAAGGAAATTGATTATATTTTAACTCGTGTACTGCCTTTCAAAGTAAATTATTTATTTCTATTATACAAAGAATAAAAACAGAAATTTTTTTTTTATAATTTTATATAAAAAAACAATTTTAACCGATCAAGAAAATCGCTTAAATCTTTACCCGATTTTTGAAAATAGGAACTCGCCACTATTTATTTAAGTTCATGTAGTAATAAAGATGCCTAAAATGTGCAACGGCTACATTTGTAGAACTTAAAGCTAACAAAGAATGGAATCTATTTCTATATTTCAAAGCTTTTCCTATACAATTTAATCCTTTTATTTTTATTGTTCAAAATAAACAGGGTTTTTTAAATTTAATTAATGTTCCTCGTTTGCCGTATAATAATGAATATTAAAAAGTATTGTAGTATATAGTATTATTTTATCATTCTTATAACTTAATTTTGAATTAGTTTTTTCCCTAATTGTATATTACTTATTGTTTAGTCGCTCTACGGTAATATTTTTGCACACTTTAGGCTAATTAGACCAGCCTACAGTTTAACGTGGATTCAGAACCACTAAAAATATCCGTGCTACCACCAGAATTAGAAGCTAAAGCTTACGGTACCAAAGACCATAGTGCTAACCAATTGGCCATCGGGCCGCTGCATGTTACTAATGAGTAAACCTTGTATAAATATAGTCCACAACAAGCTTCGTTATTTTTACATAACAAAAATATAATCCTCTTCTATCAAATCTTTTGTAGGCATCTTTTGCCAAATTAGTATATTTTTAAATTGAAATCCAGATCATTGCCCTTTCATTAAAAAGCATTTTTCTTAACAAATGAACTTTATCCTGGACTTTTTAAAAAAACGCTTTATCCTGGACTTTATTTATTAAAAAGCTGTTTTATGGACTTCATTTCCCTGACTGTATATTACTTACGAGTAAACGTCGTGCAAATATATTATAGTTCTAAGAGCAGTTTCGTTAATTTTTGCATAACAATAAGGATAATCATGTTTAATCAAATCTTTTGTCGGCATCTTTTTGACAAATTATATTTTTAATTGAGCTCAAGTACAAGGTATTGCCTTTTTATTAAAAGTTTTTCGTATCAAATGGACTGTATTTCCCTAACTGTACATTACTTAAGAGTATACCTCGTGTAAATAAATATAGTTCCATGAGAAATTTCGTTATTTATGCATAACAAAAAGCATAATCACGCTCCATCAAATCATTTGTCAGCATCGCGGCCTGAGGCCAGTTGGCTGAATCTTTGGACTTCGGTATCGCAGGTTCGAGGCTGAATTCTGCAAATTACATGGACGTTTGTCAGTAGTTCAGAATCCCTTTTAAACAGTAGGTCCCAGTCTGTTTAACCCTTTTGTGCGCAAGATGACCGTAAAGCGACAAACAAACCAATTTCTCAGCACCTTTTGCTAAATTAGTATGTGTTTTTTATTCAGCTCCAATGTAAGATATTATACCCTTTTATTCAAAAGCATTTTCCTTAGCAAATGGGGTGCATCAATTGATTCCAAATATAAAAATAGAAAAACGGCCACTTATTTAAATCGAGTAGTCATTAGAAATAGCCACATAGCAACACTATTTACTTACCAGATCCCAAACTCATCAAGTCCCACCAGAAAGAATAAGCAAAGCAAATAATTCCGATCCAGAATAATCAATCAAAGCGCCTACCAATTTCCAAAGTCAAATTTGGAAATCGGTCTTCTATTAATAAACGCAAACGAATTTGGATGTCTTTCAAGGCGTAAAAATCAACCATTCAGCCATCATTGGGAAGTCCCCGAGAGCGAACGTGGGGAGCCCATTAAAGGTCCTATTAAAAGGACCTGCCTAGGATTTCTAATTATCCGGGCCCTAGGAAGAGAGTTCTGCCTTTTCCGATATTCAAAGGGGTTTCGGATTGAATTTTGACTCCGTTGATTTTAAACCTCCGCTGGCAGCTGCTGGAGTTCAGACAAACAAAGACCGGAGCCTCCCTTGGTAAATCTAAATCCCTAATAGCGTGGGAATCCCAGGGGATGCGGTAGGTTGGTGGATTAAGAATGGCAAGCTGCCGTCTGCGCCATCTTTGGACACACGTTATTATTATAAATGATCCTCCAATAATCATACTGGAGAAACTTAATTATATCGCAATAATATTATAAAAGTTATTATTAATTATTTATATTTTTCACAATTTAAAAAAAATGTGCAACTCATTTGTGGGAAATTTTAACTGTGGAGTGCAAAACATAAGACAGGAACGGGGAAGAATTCAATGTTGCTGGTCATTTGTTGGTCAAAGTTGATGGTCAGATTTTGGTTTGTCTCTCTACGGTCATTTTTTTTTTGACGCATTAGGGCTAATCACAGCCGAGTGGCTAATGATCTGGCGCTTTCTTGATACCACTGGTTTCTTCTGGGTTCTGGTGCCAATAGATATTTGCAGTAGTGCTGAATACACTTTAAACCGTAGATCCCGGTCTAACATGATCCTAGAGGGTTGCGGGGTTACCCGCATCCATAACTTAACTTCAAGCTACACGCACCTCCTGTGTAGTGCTAAGTGAGTAACACCGTTGCAGCGTTTTCCTTAAAGCATCCAATGCAACTGTCTAAGTGTTTGCCACCTGCATTAGAAAAAAAGTTATTAATTTTTTATATTTTTTTACTGTGATAGAAAATTTTGCTATTTGTATATATAAATTTTTAAATCGCATTTTTATTTGGTTTGCTGCTCTATCGCCATTTTCTGCACAATTTGGGCTAATTAGACCGGGACCTACAGTTTAACGGGGATTCCGAACCACTAACAAACATTCAAGCCACCTTTTAGAATTAGAAGCAAAAGCCTTTGTTACCAAAGGACAGTGCGCTAGCCAATTGGCCATCAGGTTGCTGTTTATTACTTATGAGTATGTTAAACCTTGCGCCGATATAGCTCCACAAGATTTTTCATTATATTTTACATAACAAGAATGATAATCAAAGTCCATCAAATCTTTTTGCCAAATTGTTATATTTTTACATTTAATTCCAGTGCAAAGTATTATTGCCCTTTTATTAAAAAGTATTTTTCTTAACAAATTGAGTACTTCAATGGACTCAAATATAGAAAATGGAAAATGGCCAGTTCTAACAAATGGTGTACATCAATTGATTTCAAATATAGAAATTAAAAACTGGCCAGTTGTTAACAAAAGCTGTCCATCAATTGATTGCAAATATAGAAAATGAGAAACAGCCGCTTATTTAAATCAAGCAGTCATTAGAAATAGCCACATAGTAACACTATTTACTTAAGAAGACCCAAACTCATCAAGTCCCACCTCAAAGAATAAGCAAAGCAAATAATTCCGATCCAGAATAATCAATCAAAAAGCGCCTACCACTTTCCAAAGTCAAATTTGGAAATCGGTCTTCTATTAATAAACGGAAACGAATTCGGATGTCTTTCAAGGCGTAAAAATTAACCATTCAGCCATCATTGGGAAGTCCCCGAGAGCGAACGTGGGCAGCCCATTAAAGGGCCTATTAAAAGGACCTGCGTAGATTTCTAATTATCTGGGCCCTAGGAAGAGAGTTCTGCCTTTTCCGATATTCAAAGGGGTTTTCGGGATTGAATTTTGACTCCGTTGATTTTAAACCTCCGCTGTCAGCTGTTGGATTTCAGACAAACAAAAAGACTGCGTTTCCCTTGGTAAATCTAAACCCTAATAGCGTGGGAATCCCAGTGGATGCGAAAGGTTGGTGAATTAAGAATGCCAAGCTACCATCTGCGCCATTTTTGTACGCATGTTAATATTACCAATGATAAACCAATGGACAAACTTAATTCTTTCAATGATAAATATCAAATTTGTTATTGATTATTTATATTATTTTCATTAGATAGAAAATTAGTAAGTCGTCTGTGTAGAATTTTAACTTGTGTTAGGAACCACCATGCATTCCCAATATAACTATATAGAGGGCCGCATGTGGGGAGAAAAATGAGGAATAGGAAAGGAAGAGTTCAAAGTTGATAGGGCATTTCTTTCAAGCACATCTTGACTCTTAAGACATTGTTAAGGGGATTAATGTAGGTATTTTTTTAAGCACAACCATTGTTTTAATTGTAATTTAGTTTATGTTGAATTCAATAGTTTTACTTGTTTTGAAATATTTTACTGTGCAAAAAATTCATATCGCATATGCAAAAGGCAAAGGAATCAGTATTAGTGTAGTAAAAATTGCATAATCTACAAGACATGCGATAACTAACTTCAAAAATTCAGTTAACATTTCATTCGCTTGAATTTATATAGTTCTCTTTCCTATAAGATAAATGTGATGATAGTTAATTCAAGAATTGAATGTTTTAAAATTCAATGTGATGTAAGAAATCAATGTAATCCGATTCAAGAAATTAAAGTAGATTTTTCCAATGCAAGGAAATTTAATTTGTAATTGTTTGCAACGGCAGGTATAGAGTATATTTAACATTATCCATGATTAACATGGATAACTGATAAATTACAGCCATATTTTGCTATCGTAATCTGAGGAGTTCACACTTTACCCCTCTTGAGTGCTGTGAAAAAGTCAGTGAATGAATTATGCTCATCCATTGATTAGCCTTCTGTTCGACAATACTGGTGGAGTTTTTAGACCAAACATTACTACAGAGTTTTAAACAAACTTTTTTACTTTGAATGCTCAAAGGGGTATCTACCACGCCACTTCTACCAAAATTGAGTTATCCATGTAATTTTTCTTTATTTCAGACAATAAAAGAGAAGGCTATTTTG